>JAUZTB010000076.1:85195706-85208267 GCA_034780895.1 Rhynchobatus australiae
GGTGGGGGATGCTGTTTTCACTTTTCAAAGGATATGCCCCAAGGATGTGATGAAGGAAGGTGGGAGGGAAACTGCTCTCTTCTAAATGGTGGGGGCAAATAGGTCATTAATGTTTGGCTGATTGGCAGCAAAAAAAAATTGCAGATGCTGGAAATCTGCAGCAGGTCAGATAGCATCTGTGGAGAGAGAAAGAAAGAGTTAACCTCTTGGGTTAATGACCCTTCATCAGAACAGATCAAATTCTAAGCTACAGCTCCATAATGGTAGATTACCCAAGTCCTTGACAAGGTGATGATAAAACTGTACCTCCAAGTTTTCTGCCCTTTTTAAACTTGGTTATGATTTCTAACACAGCGTTAATAAATAGGCTGTTGTCTCAAATTAGCGTTGTCTGCCAGAAGCTGCCCCAGCCTCTGCCAAACATTTGCTTTGATGTTAAGTTCCTTCACAAATTATTTCAACCAATTTCGTCAGGATGTTGCATATTTATATTCACTGTATATTGTTAGCAGGATGGCTGCAGCCCCAAAAAGGCCAAATGAGAAAATTATATTTCCCAGTTTATATTTAAACAGAAGTAAATCTCCCACAAGATGTATTAGTTAAACTAAACCCAGCTGTGCTGGGAAGCAACAGCCGAAAAGAGTTCTATCCACTGGATGAGAAATTGAATTAATATTCGGTCAACTTTTGGCAGACATTAAGGAGAAAATTGAGGGAAATGAATATATTTTTCCCAAAAAAAAATTTCCAGGAGTTTTATTTTCTCAAGCCAGGAGCAGTCTGCACATGCAACTGCATGAAGGTTGAAGCAAATAGGAAATGCACCAATTCCCAACTTTCCAAATTATTGAAGTATTCTGGGGTCTGGCTTAAACTGAGCTCTCAGTTTAAAGTGGAACCAATTTCCACATTGTGACTGAGCATTGCTACAACACAATGTTCTGGTGTCACACATTTAAGTGAACCTATCATATTGTACATCTTTGCTGTATATTGCACTACAAGTATGCACTCTCCCTCATTCCCACTTTTTGACCAAGATTGTGTTGGGAACAGCAATGAAACAAATCAGCTTGCATTCTTTCTATGGAGTAAATCAGACAGCAACTTCCAGGGTCCAAAAAATACTTCTAAGAAGTTTTGTTTTAAACTTATTAATTTTTCAGGACACTATCAGCAAGGCCAGTGTAGTCAAACACAATGATATAGCCTGTGATTCGCATTCCTCTGGTTCATTACAGACTGCATTAAAACAGTACTCAGCACTGAAACCCACATAGAGTTATGATATTAACGTAGTAGCCTTCTGGTCACTCTCAAAAAGGGACAATGTAGGGATAGTTGCATTCAAATACATCAACTTTTAAGGGCATCAAGGTTATGGTAGCATGTTGGTTAAGTACGAGGGTAGAAATCCAGAACCTGGGCTGATAATCCAAAGGCAGGAGATCAAATCTCACCATGGCAACTGTAGGAATTTAAATTCTGTTAAAAGAATAATCTTGAACATGAAGATATTAAGATATTTATTTATTAGTCACATGTACATCGAAACACACAGTGAAATGTGCCAGTTTGCATTACTGAGAATGTGCTGGGGGGCAGCCCTTAAGTGTCACCACTCTTCTGGCACCAACATAGCATGCCCATAGTTCCTAACTTGTACGTCTTTGGAATGTGGGAGGAAACTGGAGCACCCGGAGGAAACCCACGCAGACACAGGGAGAACATACAAACTCCTTCCAGACAGTGGCCAGAATTGAACCTGGGTCGCTGGCGCTGTAAAGCGTTACGCTAACCGCTACACTACCTGTCAATACAACCGTGGCTGATCTTATGGTAACCTCAACTCCACATTCCTACCTTTCCCCAGTGACTTTACAACTCCTTGCTTATCAGGTACCCAGCTGCCCCTTCCATAACAATATTAAAATTCTCTGCTATTCTATTCTAGGATGCCATTGAATCTGCACAGGAGATTATTTACCCCATTTCACCAGTGCCACCTCTTTGAGTGAGCTATCCAAAAAATCCCACTACCTTGCTCTTTCCCAATAGCCCTGCAAAATTTTTACTTTAAATATTTATCTAATTTCACTTCTGGAAATTACTTTTAACTTTGCTTCCGCCACCTATTTAGCCAGTGCATTCTGCATCATAACAAGTCAATATGTAAAAAATCCTTCTCCTCGTATTGCCTCTGATGTTTTGGCCATGCGTCTTAAGTCTGTGGTTCATGTTGCTAGCCTCCCTCTCACTGGAAACTCTTCTACTTTGTTTGCTCCAGTGAAATCCTCCTTGATATTGAACATGTTCATCAAACCTTCAATGCTCCAACCGTAACTCCTAGTCGTGCCACATAACTGAAGTTCTGCACGTGTGGTAGCACCCTCATAAATCTCTTCTGCAGTCTCTCTAAGGGAACGGTATCCTCCCTCGAGTGTGGTGCTAAGATTAAGAAGCAATATTTTGACTGAGGGCTAACCAAGGCCCTATAAAGTGTGGGCTTCTTCAAGAGAGTTAAGTTGTTTCTGCTTGAACTTTGTTCCCTTTCAGTTGCATGCCATCTTAGCAGAAAAGCAGATGTGAGCCAAAGGAGCTTGTGCCAGAGCAACAGACAGTTGTCCAATCTTCAAGCAGTTAGCGTGCAGCCAGCGAGGCTGTGTTACAATGATCTGATGTATGAAGCTGTTCCTTTAATGTCAGTTCAAGCTTCTCTGTAAGGAAACGATGCTCAGCTCTTTAAATGGAGCCACAGACATGACACTGCAACTCTTGAATGTGTCACTGCACCACATGCAGTCTGTAAAATGAGGCCAGGCTGTGTGTGGGTGGAAACAAACAGCCACAGAGTAAACACTTCCCCCACAGCCGGAAAATTGAGGGGATACTTTCGTTCCAATTAGCTGCGGGTGATCCTTTTTATCCCTTCTCCTCTCAAGGCAGTGACTCACGCCTTGTGAGTGGTGGGAGGCTGCTCGACTGCAGCAGCTTCACAGCAGAGAGCAGACCTACCTTCACCTGATGTCCACATGCACACATGCTCATGTTTCATCAGGGGCCGCTGTGGGGAGATCAGGAAGAAGAACAGGCAAGCCAGAATCCTGGTAGAGTGATGTGTTTTGTAAATTTTTATAGATAAACCGTAGGAAGCATCCATTCCAGATGCATCACAGCTTGGTATGGCAAATGCTCTGTCCAAGACCGCAAGAAATTGCAGAGAATTATGGACACAGCCCTGTCCATCATGAAATCTAGCCTCCCCTCCATTGACTCTGTCTACACTTCTCGCTACCTCAGGAAAGCAGCCAATGTAATCAAAGACCCCTCCCACCCTGGACATTCTCTCTTCTCCCTCCCTCCCATCAGGCAGAAGAAACGAAAGCTTGAAAGCATGCAGGACAACTTCCAGGCTCAAGGACAACTTCCATCCTGCTGTTATAAGACTCTTGAAAATACCACTTGTATGATAAAGATGAACTCTTGACCTCACAATCAATCCTGTTGTGGCCCTTGCACCTTATTTACTTTCACTGCACTTCCTCTGTAACTGTAACTGTAACACTATATTCTGCATTCTGTAATTGCTTTTCCCTTGTACTACCTCAAAGTTTTGAAACTATCTATATGGATGGCTTGCAAAACAAAGTTTTTCACTGTATCTCGCGCATGTGACTATAATGAACCAATACCAATACTAATACTAAATGGAAATTAGCTTCCCTGTATGGGACTTAACTAGTAACTCATAAGGCATGGACATAGTGTTTGAGTGCAATAAAGAATTTCAAGGAGAGCACATCGCCTTCACACGTCCCTGTGTTACAATAGTAACCTCACCATTTTTTGCTAACTCTGACTTGTTAAGTTGTAATCTCCCCAAAAGGCCAATGCATCAGGGGTTTAAGACCCACTCTTGAGATTCAAGTATCTAATCTAACTGTCAGTGCACTACTAAGACATTGTTTTCACCTCCTGAGGTGCCATCTTTCAGAGTAATGTTCTCTTGAGTAGACATAAAAGATCTAATTGAATCACTTTGAAGAAAATGAGGTAAGTGCTCCCCAGCAACCTGGCCCAAAATGTATCTCCCATCAACATCATTGAAATGGATTATTGATTAATTATTGGGCCTGAAGGTGTTGAAAATGAATAGGTCCATAGAGAACCACCTTTTAGCTTTTATTTGATCTGATCTTTGCCTCATCTAGGAACTGGTCCAAGAATGAAAATGGAAAATGCTGGATACACTCGGTAGGTCAGGCAGCATCTGTGGAAAGATGCACGGAGTTAACGTTTCTGGTCCAAGACCCTTCATCCTTTTATCATTAGATGAAGATCTTTGATCTGAAACATTAACAGTTTCTCTTTCCATAAATGCTGCCTTTACCTGTGGAGTGTTTCCAGCATTTTCTATTTTCATTTTCTAATTCCAACCTCTTTTTTTGATTGTCAACCTTTTAAGAAATGGTCTGATTCTCTTTCGAGATTTTTTTTAAGAGTCATTACTTATTCCATTAGCTGCCAATCCATTTCAGAAGCTCATTGCTTTCTGGGAGATCAAGAGCCACCTAATGTTTAACCTGTTCCAGTTCTTGGATTTCCTTGTTACTTTGCAATCTGGCAAACTGAAGTCATAGACTTGCAACCCTCATATTATATTGAACTCCAATATGAAAGAAAGACTACAATTCATATAAAAGCAAAATACGATGTAAAAGCAAAAGCTCATCTCTAACTGTACAGATGCTGTCTGACCTGATGTGTATTTCTACGATTTTCAGCAGGGTAATATCACTTTAAGGCACGAAGGCTTATAATGTAGTCAAAGGAAGTGGTCAGCTTGACGATTGGGAAAGTTTCATAATTCAGCAAAGAAGAATGGAAATTCATAAGGAAATGGAAAATAAATAGGAGGACGATCTCACAAGAAACGTAAAGATTGGTGGTATAAGCTTTGAAAGATGTGTAAAAAAGGAAAGATTAACAAAAGTTGATGTGTGTCCCTTATAGGTTGAGGTAGGAGAAATTATGTTGGGGAGTTTGGAAAAGGGAGAAAAATAAAATAAAGGTTTTATGTCTGTCTTCACAGAAGGAAACACAGAAAACCTTCAAGAAATAATGGAGAACTACAGGTCTGGACTGAACTGGGAGCTGAAAAGAAATAGCATTAGTAAAACAATGGTATTGCAAAAATTAATGGGTCTAAAAGGCAATAAATCCCAGGACCTGATATCCTGCAGCCCAAGGTTTAGAAAGAGGTAGCTATGGAGGTAGTGGATATAGTAGTTATCGTTCTCCAAAACTTAGCAGGTTCTAGAATAGTTCCCACAGAGTGGAAAGTAGAGAGAGGGAAAATAGGGAAGCATGGGCCAGTTAGCCTGACATTAATAGGGAAAATGATAGAATCAATTCTTTAGGAAGTTGCAGCAGAGCACTTAGAAAATAATAGGACTGGGGAGAGTCAATATGGATTATGAAAGGGAAATCACATTTGACAAATCTGTCAGAGTTTTTTGAGGCTATAATTAGCAAAAAGGATAAGGGTGAACCAGTAATGTGGTGCATTTGGACTTTCAGGTGGCCTTCACTAAGGTGCTACTAAATTAGAGCACAAAGGATTGAGGGTAATATACTGACATGGATTGGGTACACATAACATAGAATGGTAATAAATGGATCATTTTCAGGCTGGAAACTGTGACAATTGGGATGGTGCTGGAATCCAAGCTGTTTGCTCACAATGTTTTGGATGAGGATAGGGGGTTGTATAACCTGTTGTATATGTCCAAGTCTGATGATGAGACAAAGCCGGGTGGTGATGTGGGATGTATGGAAGAAACAGGCAGACTTTAGGGACCTATAATTAAGCTGTGCGATTGTACAAATGCATGGCTGATGGAAAATAACGTGGAAGATGTGAGGTGATCCATCTTGTAGAAAAAATACTCCACTTAATTTTTACATGGTGATAGACTGACAGGTGTTCAGAGGGAGCTGGAGATCATTGTACATAAAGCACTGAAAAACAATGTGCAGGTACAGTGAACAAATAGGAAGGGAAATGATATACTGGCCTATATTTGAAAGGATTTGAGTAAAAGAGTAAAGATGTTGCTGGAATAAATTACGGGGTCCCATGTCTGGTCTCCCGACAGAGAAAATACAATGAAGGTTTACCTGGTTGATCCCAGGATGGTGGGACGGATGAGGTTGGTGGTGGTTGTCCAATGACAAGACATTAAGTATAATAAGTCTACAGGTTCAGGAACAGCTACTGTCCAACAACCATCAGGTTCTTGAACCAACCTGCACAACCCCAATTCTACATCAGCAACAGAACAGTCCAGACCATCTTTTGCATTATCATGGACTTGCTTCTGTGTTTTTGTTTTGCACTAAAATCTTGTTTTGCACAGTCTTTTTTTTCTTCACTGTCTTGTATAATTTATGTATAACTTATGTTCTGTAAGTTGATGTCTGAATCTATGTGCCTGTGATGCTGCTGCAAGCAAGTTTTTCATTGTAATTGGTATTCGGTTTATTATTGTCACATGTACCGAGATACAGTGAAAATCTTTGTTTTGCATGCCATTCATACAGATCATTTCACAACATCGGTACATTGAAGTGGTACAAGGGAAAAGCAATAACAGAATGCAGAATATAATGTTACAGTTACAGAGGAAGTGCAGTGCAGGTAGACAATAAGGTGCAAGGCCATGATGAGGTAGATTGTGAGGTCAAGAGTCCATTTTATTGTACAAGAGGTCCATTCAATAGACTTATAACAATAGAAACCTCATGGTACATGCTTTCAGGCTTTTGTATCTTCTGCCTGTTGTGAGGGGTAGAAGAAAGAAGGTCCAGGATGGGAGGGGTCTTTGATTATGTTCCAAGGCTGCAAGAGGTTTAGACAGAGAAGTGCTGTACCTGTACCTCATCATACTTCTGCATATGTCAATAAACTCAACTTGACTTGCTCTAGAGTTAAACGAATGAGAAGCAATCTCAATAAAACATACAAAGTTTGAAAAGGCCTTGATACAGATGATGTAGAGCTATTGTTTCCCTTGGCTATCTAGATCCAGGGATCATGGGCTCAAGATGTTGATCATTCAGGACTGAGATGAGAAGAAATTTCATCAGCTCAAGGATAATGAATCTTTAGAATTTTTCACTCATGGTAATTGTGAAGGCTCAGCAGAGGTGGATTTCTGGATATTAGGGGAATTAAAGAATATGGAGTTAATGCAGGAAAATAAAATTGAAGTAATAACTTACTGAATGGTAGAGGCACTGAATGGCTTACATTTATCTAGCACCTTCCTTGACCCCGGGACATCTCAAATTGTTTTGCAACCAATAAAGTACATTGCATAGTTGCTGTTGTAGGGAATACAGCAACAAATTTTCACACAACAAGATCCCGCAACAGCAATCAGAAAGTGAATAATTAATCTGTTTTCATTGTTGTTGATTGGAAGAAACATTGGCCAGAAGGTAACTGCCCTACTCTTCTACGGAACAGCAACAATTGGTCTCTATAAAGCCACCAGAGAGAAGAGCATCAATTCCAACTTGCATTACTCCCTCAGTGCTGCCCTGGGATATTAGATTAGATTGTTGATACTAAATCTCTCAATTGGGACATGGAACCTTCAACTTTGGTGAGAGAGTGCTACAGTGGTGGGCAGTTAAGTTCTATTAGATGATTATGAATCTGTGCTTCTCCAAGTAAATAGATTCAACTCTTTAAACCTGTCTGCATGCATTTATAATTTTTTTCTGAGTAACTGTGTTCCTGATAAAGGTCCTCAAGCTGAAATGTTAACTCTGTTTCTCTTCCCACAGATGCTGCCTCACTGAGTATTTCCAGCATTTTCCTTTTCTATTTCAGGTTTCCAACATCTGCAGTTTCATGATTTTCATTGAAATCACCATATTGTTTAAGTTGGGAAACACTCCACTCTCTTTTCCAAAGCCATCGTATTATTCACCATATGATGGAATCAACAACAATGCAAAATGTGGGAAGTACATGTTGAAAAAGATGAAAATGAAACATTCTCTTCTTGGAAATGTTACTAATTCCATTTTGATTTCGTGGCATGAGTTTTAAAGTGCAATTTGCCTGAAATTGACTAAGCCTGCACATTTTCAAGGTCAAATTTCTCAGAGCAAATCAAGTTCACAGATTTTTTTGTGTGTTACACTGAAAACTTTGTATGAGAAGCCAGGGCTCTAGTTTGAATTAATTACCAGGGTAGGTTTCCGCTAATTGTGCTTGTTTGCAGGCCTTTGAGGAGCTGTTTAGAATATTTTGTATTTTTAGATACAAGGACACTTATAAACAGATTAAAAAAATTTAAATCATAATTTAATTCACTAAAAACTGACCACTCCATACCAATATGGCTGGCAAGTGTTACTACGTAGATTTGCTTGAAGTCATCCAGCTCCACTAGAAATCCAGCACAGGCATGTTGGGCTGAATGGCCACTAACGCTATATCATTCTATTCTACTATCTGTTCTTTCCTCAACTTTGAGCACGATTTAACATCATAAGGAATAAGAGGAGGAGAGCTGACATGACCTCTTGCACTTGGTCTGCCATTCAGTAAGGTTGTAGCTGACCCAGTACCTTGTTCAGAATTGCACCTGGTCCCAATATCCCTAGTTCTACTTAGAGTCACAATATCTAACAATCCTAGCCCTGAACACACCTCATGACTCAGTGGCTACTGGGAAAGAGAATTCCAAAGATTTATGACCTTCTGAATGAAATTTTTTCTCTTCATGTTACTTCCAAATAGTAACCTTCTGATCCAGAGATTATGCCCCTAATTTTCAAAGTTTCCAGGTTGAGGAATCAATACTTCCTTCTCTTAATCTCTCTTGGATTCTTATATGTTTCAATGCCAATTTGTGTCTCGATTGCAGACTGCGTCCAAAGCAGTAAGGCTTGGCATCAGTTACAATTTTGAGTTTAAATCTGGATTTCTGCCTAAAATCCTCAGTTTATGAACATTTTTTTCTGGGGAAGTCCTTACCTGCTTGGTTCACTGTAACCTCTGTAGCCAATGTGTTCAATGTAACTTCTGTGCCTGCCCTACTCTTTCATGACACATCTCCTAGAATTTATGAGGTAACATGCTTTGAAGCCTTTTGTGGCTTTCATTGCTTCATGTTTTTCCCACTGTGTGATATATTACTGAAATCAAACACCAATGAAGGGTCTATATTGGCAAAATACCTTGTGCTCTGGGGCATGGTCTTCCTGTTATGATAATTTACAGGAATAGTGTGATACATATAAATTCATATATTTATACATATTTCTCATGCATCTAACTTATGCATACTTTATTATTTTAGTGGGGAGATTTTAGTTCTTATTGCTACAATATGCCGAGACTATAAGTTGAATTGTAATGGCTGTATGAAGCATGTTACAGGAAGAGGGATTTTATATGACATTCTAGCAAAAATATTATTTTTAATAGAACCATGTGGCAGAGAGGATCTCACTGGGATGTAATAATGAGCGAATTACTGTGCATTTTTTTTCATAGAAGGCATTTACTATATATAATTAAAACAACTGATGATTCAACATGACCAGGGAAAGCAGATTGGTTGAATGGGGCTCAGTATAGTTTACAAAATATAAGTTTGAAAGAGAAGTACTCCTTGTTCACAAATTTCACCAATTTGATCAGTTGAAAGGCAAGCTGCTTTAACTTGAAATAAAAGATCTTGAAGTAGTAAGTTACTACCACACTTGGCTTGTCACTGATATACCAATGAAATACACTTTCTGAAATGAACATCTTAGTTGATAGGCCATAATACAAGCAACTGAAAACATCCTGTTTGCAATTAATAATAGCAATTGCATTTCACTTTAAAATATATTTCTCTTAAATGGAAGAACTGGCACTATATAATTATGGTTTGGGGTGTAAATCTGCCAAGTGGTGGGGGAAGTGATTGTATTAACCAACAGATGACATCATCAGAATGCTCAAGCCCTTTTTTCCTTAGCCCATGTCTCTTAAAGGGAAGGTGGCTTTTAGTGGTGGATTTTGGATAGAGCATTTATATATAAGCTGAAGGAACAAATGGACAATCAATGCCCACTCTTTCTACAATGCCATGGTGGTGATGTTAATGGAGGAGGTGAGGGTCAGGAAAGAGATCCTTTATCCTCCTCAAGGTGCCTGTGACATTCACTACCTGAATACAGTGCAAGAAGAAATTCAATGACCTTATCAGAATAGCCAGACAGTAAGAACATAATTTTCATATTTCATATGAATGCAGTTTTCTAGCAATGCTTGTTCCCCTGGTCCTTTTGCATTCATGTCTCTTCTGGTAAGTGTATGACACTGCACCCCTTCTACTTTTGTTTCAGGACACATACTCAGTCACTGTTGCCCTAAACATGATCACAAAACCAGTCTGCTTTTATCTGACTGGCACAGGACTAATATTTGGTGATCCAGCAATAATCCATAGCAATTGGAACAAAAAACAAACAGGAATGGGGATACATCATGCAACGCCTCAAGCCTGTTCTGCTAGTCATTGAGATCATTGCTGATATATGACTTGACTCCACCCATTTGCATTCATTCCATAATCCTTATCCCTGTGTCTAGCAAAAATGTATTTTTCTCAGATTTTAATAATTAAGCAAGTACCTATACCTTTCTGCAAGACACAGTTTTTCTCTTCTCACCCCATTTATTTGAAGTATTCTCAATTATTTGTCCAGACAGTCATGGTTCTGGCTATAATGTCTAATTATTTCAAAAACTTGAATGATGCCACCCATGTCCAATGTCATATTATTCACTTCACCCTTCACCCCTGTGCTTGTAAAATTCTTACTGTCATTTCATGGACTCACTCCTCCCTATCTCAATAATCTCCTCCAACTCTTTAAACCCTCTGATATATCGCTGTCTTAGCAGTTGATCATCCCAAAATTTGATTCTGCACCATTGGATGCCATACCTTTGGCTGCCAAGACCCAAAACAATGGGATTCCCTTCCTAAACCTCTCCAGTCTGCCTTCAATACATATGATGAATATTGCCTCTTTGTCCAGTCATTTAGTCTACCATCTCTTTATGTTGCTCAGAGTCAAAGTTTTATTTGATAACGCTTGTCTGAAGTGTATCAGGACTAGCAGAGCTGCTGCCACACAATGCCAGAGACTCGGGTTCAATCCTGACCTTGGGTACTGTCTTGTGGAGTTAGCATGTTATCCCTGTGACCACGAGGTTTCCTCCAGATGCTCCACTCACCTCCTATATTCCAAAGGTGAAGGTTAATTGGCCATAATAAATTGCCTCTAGCGGGTAGAATCAGTCAGGAGTTGATGAGAATGTGGGAAGAATTAACAAAAATGGGTTTAATAAAATATTGGCATGAATGGTCATCATGGACTTGGCCTTGTTGCTGTGCTGTATGAATCTATGACTCTGTAATGTTTTGTTTGGGGTGCAATGTTCATGGAAGCTGGTTTCCTTTTTGTTGTTGAGCAGAAAGGTCCTATAGTAATGCTGTCTGCAGAGAAAGGCAAATTACATTGCAGCTTTCATGTTTCTGCTGTTACTGAGCATGCATGGAAACCTCATACTGCCCTTTATGATAACGGTGAATGTCATTACCTTCATTACTGTTCTTAATGCAAAGCTTGGGCTGTTTTTCCTAATTTTGCCTGGCTAGTTATCTAAAACCGATTAAAAATGTCTTGGAATGTACAATGTTTACAATTGCTCCAGTGAAGGAGGTTTCTCTGATAAATACTACAGGATCTTTCTCTGGGTCGAACCTCAGAAAGAGGACCAAATCGATGCTTCGCTGGAAACACCATCGTCAAATTCACTTTTGAAGTGTCGAGGGGGAAATGCATCTTCCAGGAATTGAATTGTTACAGAGTCTGTGTCCAGGCTCAGCTCCTGCTAACACTTGGACACAGTAGCATCTGGTGTCTTGGCCACATGACCATTCCCCAGGGTCACATCACTTATTTTTAAATCTAATAATCCCCTCTCAGGGTGTTACATTTGTCGGTGACTAAGTTAGCATTGAGTTCTTGAATTGATGTTTTCTTATTTTTGGGAATTAATCTTCATTTGTAACCATAATTTGTCACCTATCCATATGACTTAATGCCAAAGGCTAAGTTTCTTATTTCCTTCATGTTCCCTGGGACACCACTCTACACTAATGTATATTGTTACTACATTGATCAGATGGCTATGCTCATTAACCCTCCCAAAGCAATATTAGCAGACTAGGAAGACAATGGCTTAGGTGTGGATTTTCAATTTGACTATATTAGATTCTGGCAGCTGAGTAACAAGTAGATCCTGCGGCTCATTGGGGATTATATACATACCTCTGGGTTGGAAAGTTATGGATTCAAGTCCCTCTCATGAAAGTTGGGCATGAAATTCCATTGAAATGCAGAGGAAGAACAGTGGGGGTGCTGCTTTCTCAGATAGGATGTTAAACTGAACCTGGTCTGCTCTCTCAAGTG
>JAUZTB010000076.1:86306901-86317411 GCA_034780895.1 Rhynchobatus australiae
GAGTTAGTTCAATATGGTACATCCCATCCTGTTGTCTTTATTTTCACATATAGAATGAAAGGGTTAATGTTCTTGATAATTTTAAGCTGTTTTCTCATACTTAGTCGTTTTGTTTGGAGTTTTATTAGTATTTGTCTTCTTTTTGTTTGCAATGTTTTTCCAAAAGAAATAAATGCTTCATTTTCTAGCACCAAATATTGAACCAGACAACCTCTGGAACATTAATGATTTGAACTCTTTCCATCTGTTGTTTAAGTATTTCCCATTTCTGATCTATTTGTCATGTTTACATCAATTTATTCTGGGCAAATTCCTTTTTTATCCAACAATAATTTGTTTTGTTTTCTCGCAATCCAATTTATCGTTGATTTTCTTTTTCTGTGCCTCATCCTTACATCCCTGATTTAATTGTGTTCTGGTCACTGCTTGCCAAATGTTCGTCTTCTTTAAGGTTCTGAACTCCTTATACCCACACCCAGGTTAGGTAGCAGCATACTGACGAATAAAATGTCTCTGAAAATATAACAAAAGACCAATGCCTTCTTTGGATACCAGCATCACGATGCTTGAAACATTGCATCTAGAGACCCAACTTTGAATATCGTCAAGGCATCTGCAAATCCTAAATATATGTAATGAAACAAATCTGGAATTAAGAATGTGTTGTCAGTAACAGTAACCAGGAATCTTGTTTGAATCATGTGAATGGTTGTAAAAACTTGTTTGGTCCATTAATGACCTTCAGGGAAAGAAATCTGCCATCCTTACTTAGGTTACCAATACATTGCTCCTGGCCCACCAATGCAGTTGACTCTTAGCAGCCTCCCAGATTCAAGGCAATGAGGGACAGACGTTAAATGCCAGTGTCATCCCCATCCCTTGAACAATTAATAAAATCCCAAAGAGCCTCAACAAATGCAAATTGACAATGTGGCAGGAAATGAGGTGTTGGGAAGTTGACCGAAAGATAGGTCAAAGAGGCAAGAAATTTGGAATTGTCTTAATGGAAGAGCAAGCAGGAAGGTTGATGCAGGAAATTCCAGAGCCTAGGGCTAAGACAACTGAAACAACAGCTGCATCTCCCGGACTGAAGGAAGCGGGGGCACAGAGTTTTTGGAGATTTGTAGATGTTACAGAAGTTGTAGGGACTGAGATGGATAAAGCTCTGAAGGACCAAAACAGAAAATTCTGGAAACACTCAGCAGGTCAGGAAATATCTATGGAAAGAAAAACAGAGTTAATTTGTCAGATCCTGTCCTTTCCAGTTCTGACAAAAGGTTTTAGATGGGAAAAGTTATCTCTGTTTCCCTTTTCACAGATGCTGCCTGACCTGCTGAGTGTTTCCAGCATCTGCAAGTTTTTCTTTTGATAATCCTGGAGGAAATTGATTACAAAAATGTGAATTTTACAGTTTCATTCTTGCTTGAATGAGAGTTGTTGCCAGTAAAAAATGGGGTGTTGGGCTTCGATTTAAAGAAGATAAATGAAAATAATACGAGAGCTTAAAGATAGAAATAATGATGCTCATGATTTCTCTCTCACTGTCCTCACTTGTACAAAAGGTACCTAGCATTGACTATCCATCAGACTACTGCATGCCTTGCACTGAATCCACCTTCCACTTCCCTGGACACCAAAACACAATTCTCTCTCTCACAAATGTTTAATAATGCTTACAGCCAACCAGTCCAACTCATGACGTGACTGACAATAAACTTCTGTCGACTGAACCTCGCACACAGTGTTAGCTCCTAACTGAAGGGCTCTGAGTGTGTACTGATGATGCTACTGAACAAATAAGCTAAAATCCTTTCCCTTTTTGCTTTTCTGTTTTGCTTTTTCCTTTTGTACTACCTTGACGTACTTTTGCCTTGAAAAGATCTGTGTGGATGGCATGCAATGCAAAGCTTGTCACGTCAGTACATGTGACAATAATAAATCAATTACCAACCACCTGCAATAATAATCAAGTTGAGTCTGAATTCAAAGCCAACTTTGTCAGTTTCAGACTTTTAAATTGGTTGAACAAATGTGTGAAATAATGAGGGGGTATTAGTCCCAGCTGTCACATAGAACATAGAACAGTACAGCACAGGACAGGCCATTCAGCCCATGATGTTGTGCCAGTCTTGATGCCAATTTATACTAAATGTCCTCTTCCTGTGCATCATCCATATCCCTCCATTCCCTTCATATTCATGTGTCTATATAAAAGCCTCTTAAACTCCACACACCGCCTGCTTCCACTACTACCCCAGGACCTATTCCAGGCACCTACCACTTTCTCCATAAAAATTTGCCTTTAAACTTCCTCCCTCTAACCTTAAAAACATGCCCTCTGGTGTTTACATTTCTACCCTACGGAAAAGATTCTTACTGTCTACATTATCTATGCGTCTTCTTATTTTCAAAACTTCTATCAGGTCTCCTCTCAGCCTCTGCTGCTTGAGGGAGAACAACCCAAGTTTGTCCAACCTTTCCTTATGGTTCATACCTTCTAATCCAGGCAGCGTCCTGGTAAACCTCTTCTGCACCCTTTCCACAGTCTCCACATCCTTCCTATAATGGGGTGACCAGAACTGCATGCAATACTCCAAATGCGGTCTGACTAAAGTTTTATGTAGCTGCAGCATGACTTCCTTACTCTTACACTCAACACCCCCACTAATGAAGACAAGCATTCCATACGCCTTCTTTACCACCTTATCCACTTGCATAGGCACTTTCAGTGTCATAATTTCATAATTTCCCACTTGGTACATTAATATCACAAAAGGAAGTCTGCGCTCTTTACATAAATAGGCCTGCCCCTGACTCCCACTCCATACCAAAGGGGTCAACTCTTAGTGCAGCGGTTAGAGTAGTGACCCGGGTTCAATTCTGGCCACTGTCTGTTAGGAGTTTGTACATTGTCCCCTTGTCTGCCTGGGTTTCCTTAGGGTGCTCCGGTTTCCTCCCACATTCCAAAGACATTTAGGTTAGGAAGTTGTGGGCATGCTATGTTAGCACCGGAAGGGGCCCGACGGAATATTCCCCAGGCTGCTCCGTGAGGCGAGGGAGGAGATTACTGAGCCGTTGGCTAAGATCTTTGAGACCTCATTGTCCACAGAATGGTACCAGAGGATTGGAGGGTGGCAAATGTTGTCCCCTTATTCAAATAAGGTAGTAGGGATAGTCCAGGGAATTATAGACGAGTGAGCTTTATGTCTGTGGTGGGCAAGCTGCAAGAAAAGGTTCTTAGAGGTAGGATCTATGGGCATTTAGAGAATCATGGTCTGATCTGGGACAGCCAGCATGGCTTTGTGAAGGGCAGATCACGTCTCACAAGCCTGGTAGTGTTCTTTGAGGAGGTGACCAGGAAGATTGATGAGGGTAGTGCAGTGGATGTGGTCTACATGGATTTTAGTAAGGCATTTGACAAGGTTCCGCGTGGTAGGCTTCTTCAGAAGGTCAGAGGCCAAGGGATCCAGGGAAGCTTGGCCGTGTGGATTCAGAATTGGCTTGCCTGTAGAAAGCAAAGGGCTGTGGTGGAGGGAGTGCATTCAGATTACAGGGCTGTGACTAGTGGCATCCCACAGGGATTGGTTCTGGGGCCTCTACTTTTTGTAATATTTATTAACAACTTAGATGAGGGGGTGGAAGGCTGGGTTAGCAAGTTTGCAGATGACACAAAGATTGGTAGTGTTGTGGATAGTGCGGAGGGTTGTCAAAGCTTGCAGAGTGATATTGATAGGATGCAGAGCTGGGCTGAGAAGTGACAGATGGAGTTCAATCCGGAGAAGTGTGAGGTAATACACTTTGGAAGGACAAACTCCAAGGCGAAGTACAACGTAAATGGCAGGATTCTGGGCAGTGCGGATGAGCAGAGGGATCTGGAGGTCCATATGCACAGATCAATGAAAGTCACCTCACAGGTATATGGGGTAGTTAAGGAAGCTTATGGCATGTTAGCTTTCATAAATTGGGGGATCAAGTTTAAGAGCCGCGAAGTGATGATGCAGCTTTACAAAACTCTGGTTAGGCCACACTTACTGTGTCCAGTTCTGGTCACCTCATTATAGGAAGGATATGGAGGTGTTGGAGACGGTGCAGAGGAGATTTACCAGGGTGCTGGCTGGATTACAGAGTATGGATTATGAGGAGAGACTAAAGGAGCCAGGGCTTTACTCATTGGAGAGAAGGAGGATGAGGGGAGACATGATAGAGGTATACAAGCTATTGAGAGGAATAGATAGAGTGGACGCCAGTGCCTCTCTCCCAGGGCATCAATGCATGGCTTTAAGTAATGGGTGGGAAGTTCAAGGGAGATGTCAGAGGGAGGTTTTCCACCCAGAGAGTGGTTGATGCATGGAATGCGCTGCCTGGGGTGGTATTGGAGGCTGATACATTGGACAAGTTCAAGAGATTGTTAGATAAGCATATGGAGGAATTTAAGATAGAGGGATATGTGGGAGGAAGGGGTTAGATAGTCGTAGGTGTGGTTTGAAGAACAGCACAACATGATGGGCCGAAGAGCCTGTATTGTGCTGTATTGTTCTATGGTTCTATGGATAAAAGAGTCAGAATAATAGTGGTTTAAAAAAAGTCAAAGTCAAGTTATCAAAGTCGAGTTTATTGTCAAATGCACAAGGACATGTATGCACAGGTGCAATGAACAACTTACTTGCAGCAGCATCACAGGTACAAAGCATCACAAAGCAGCATTCACTAGAAAAACATAAATTAGACCCATTTTTTACAAGAAAGAACACAATTAGAACAAAAAAAACATTATTTATACCTGAATGCACCAGATATATAAATTTCTGACATGTTCAGTCAGTATCAGGGTGAAACTTCATGCTGTGTTTGTGTGGGAATAGTGATTACCTTCATAATATACCGCATAGAAAAGCTTGTAGAAGAGAAGGAAAACTGACATTGCAACCTTCTGGTTTCCACATTTCACTATTAATGGATGAACACTGGATGTAACTGTCCAATTTGCCCCATAATAATAATCACGATCTTGCCAACATAAAATCTAGGCCATAATTTTTAGTGGAGAATAGATACAAATCTTGGTAGAACAAGCACAAATTATCATTATTCCCTGAAATCAAAGTATATGTAGATCATTATCTAACAGTGAAATGAACTGAGTGTGCACTGTGTTTGGGTCATCAATCCTTCAATGTTTTCATGGGCAATTGAAGTGCTGAACCAAACTTAGCTCCTTGAACCTGTGGGATGTTTCCTCCAGACCACACAACATTTGGATCAAACAATTAGCCAATGGCACATCGAGTGTGAGACCTCCTTGTTGTAGGCCTTGTTCACATAACTCAATGCAGTTCAGCAATGCCAAGGATAATGTTGGGCTGAAAGTCCTGTTTCCGTGCAGTAAGTGCTTTTTACAATACAGTAGAAAAACTTTCAGTTTACCACAAAGCTTTTTGTCTTTGTGAAAGAAAATATCTGAAAACCCCATCAAATTGTAAAAGTTATTGGCAGCTTAAGGTTTCAAAGAATGTATTGGGTATTATTTTATTTAAAAGCTAACATTATAGTATTATAAAAAGTGCAATACAAAGCCGGAGAGGTAAATGAGCCAGAATCAATATGCTAATTGGTCAAATGGTTCTCAGATTTAGTGGAAGGAGATGCAGTTACATAACAATAAAAGCATATGAATAATGAATAGGTCCAGGAGGAATTTACTGTGAGTATTGTAATTGGGTAAAGCAAATATAAAATATGCCCTTGTCTGCCTGAGACTGAGATGATGCATATCAACTGCTGCTCTTTATCTAAGTAAAACACTGAAATAGGAACAAAGCCATTCAGCCCTTCAAGCCTGTTCTATCTCTCAATTAGATCACAAATAATCTGGATCTTCATCTATTCACCTTGGTTCCTAACCAATCCCAATTCTGGAATTTTCAATTGACCTCAGCCTCGACTGTTTTCTGGAGGCTGCCATTTGGGAGTTGCCACAATCCAACTTGCACGACTGGACACTTGTCAGCCAGTTTAAATGACGCGCCCACCAGCGTCATCCCAAACCAGGCTATTCAAGGGGATCATCAGTTTCTTAAAGGTTAGTTTATTTCCTCCGACTGTTGCTACAATTCTATGAGTGTTTGAAGCTACTTTAGTTGTAAGTTTCATGGTATGGGTCCTACATGTCTAAAAAGATGGTAGGACCCATATCTGATTTCAAGGCTTCTGCACAAACTGGATGTCCCAAATATAGGTACATTAGGCAGACTTCTTCTTGGAACTGAGCACGACTGGGACAATGAGCAAAGGTGGTGCAGTACGGCGTGCCAGAGGAGTGAAGAGAAGGATTATGAAGGAAAGGAAACAACAGGTTTGGGCTTCATAGAACCATTGCCATTCCCTCAGCGCCATGCCACAGCGAACCTCATAATCTTTGGAGCTGGAGGTTATGAACCTGTTATGAGTGAACCTGTTAAGATGACTGTCATGACCCTCCATACTCCCCACTGAACACAAGGATCTCAGGTTCTTGGTGGAAGTTCCTTGCTCTGCAGTGGAAGTTGTGAAAGCTCCTGCAGCATTCTTAGTTGCACTGGTGGAGTCAGCAACCAGTTCTATGTTGGATAGTGTCGGCTCTAAACTCTGCTCAAAGCCGTATGCCAAATTCATGCCAGTCTCACCACTGCTCTTTGACACTCAGTGCAGGCTCTCTGAGTGGGTTCCCAATGCATCAGTTTCTTGGCCATGGAGCACAACTTACCAGATAGTTCAAAACCACAATGGTGCTGCAGTCCAGGCAGCATCCGTGGAGAAAAGCAGGCCGCCAACGTTACGGGTCAGGACCCTTCCTCGGGATTGAATATAGGAAAAGGAGAAGCCCAGTATATAGGACGGAAAAGCAGAACAGTGATAGGTGGACAAAAGAGGGGAGGCAGGGTGGTGATGGGTAGATGCAGGGAAAAGATAGTGATAGGCAGGTACAGGGGGAGGAGGGGGAGAGCAGATCCACTGGGGGATGGGTCAAAGGTAAGGAGAGGAAAAAAAGAGGCTGGGAAAGGGAAGAAGAGAAGAAGCATGGTGGGTGGGGGGGGTGTTGTGGGGAAGGGGTGTGGGGATTACCTAGAGTAGGAGAATTCAGTGTTGTTTTTTGATCCATTTCTAAATGGCCCACTGAAACCCCATATTATCTTGAAAGCCTCTATTAGGTCACCTCTTAACCTTCCAAGGAAAACCATTCTACCTTTGATAGCCTCTCCTCATAACTGAAGTTCCTCCTCCCCTCACTATAGAGATTTCCTCACTGAAAATATAGCTACGGTGCCAGCACACAGCTCAGCCAGGGATATGAATGTTCCAAGGCAGCACATCAATTTCCTTTCCTTCCTTCTGGTGAAATTGTTAATCTATACTCCAGCTTGCCAATATCAGGGCAAACTAAGCATGAACGTGCAAAAGTCCCATTTACAAGTAGTTTAAAGAGTGTTGCAAATAAAACCAGGGATACACAAGAGACCAAAATTAAAAGAGCCCTGTTTGCTTGGAGGTTTGTAGGACTGATGAGAATTGTAGAAGAAATGAATATTTTGAGAGTGTTATAATGGGTGTATGAGTACATGTGCAGAAATATCGATGGACAATGTTAGCCATCACAGCAGTGATAGTACTGTGGCCCAGCCATATCCCTTTGATTTCTCTGTACTCAGTTTTGTTAAGCACCATCATCAGTTGCATTTATATCCTAATTTCAAGATCAGTCATTTCCCCCAGTTCCACAGATATTGAATCCTTGCTTCTCTGCCCATATCAAAGCTGTGATTAAGATCTGGAGTCAAGTGTTTCTGTAAAACTAACCTGTCCCCCAGTAAATAGATGTTACCTGGTTTTATTAGCAACAACTCTTTCACTGGTAATGTGGAGAAGACTGATTGGGTTTTAACCGGCCAAGTTAAATTCACTGTTCTTTGTGGATTAGTGCACACCTATATCTGGGAAGCAACTTTGTGCCATAGGCTTCACTGCGTTCTGTTCAGTTTAATCGATTTTCTATTTGGAACCAAAGAGTTTGGGAGAATTCCCTTACTCTTCTTCAATTGTGCCCTGCAATCTTCAACTTCCATTTGACAATCTCATCTCATAACCATAGTTGCTCCTTCCCTCCCTCTGTATGTTCCCTTACTGAGTATGTTCCCTTACTGGACACAGTGTCAGCTGAGCTAACCTCCCTTGTTTAATCTATATTCTGAAGAATGACTTCACTGGCAATGGAACACTTGTTCAGAGCTGTGTCCATCTTAGAATCTCCAGTCCATGTGCTAGGCACAAACCAACCACTTTTTAACCTATAGGCTGATATCCGTCTAAACCCAGCAAATTGTTAAAATGTGGAAAGGTTGAGGCAAAATGGCAAAGGGAAAGCTAGATAAATATATGAGAGAGAAGGAAATGGAGGGTCAAGGAAATGGAGGGTAAGTGGAGGGGGCGGCACGGTAGTGTAGCGGTTAGCGCAACGCTATTATAGCACCAGCGATCGGGGTTCAATTCCCGCCGCTGTCTGTAAGGAGTTTGTACGTTCTGTCCATGTCTGCGTGGGTTTCCTCCAGGTGCTCCGGTTTCCTCCCACATTCTAAAAGACGTACGGGTAGGTTAACATGGGTTTAAGATGGGCGGTGCAGACTTGTTGGGCTGGAATGGCCTGTTACCACGCTGTAAGTCAAAAAAAAATTTTAATTTAAAAAAAGTTGACAGGGTGAGGTGAAGACTATGGGAGGGAGTTTGTGTTTATCATGAACCCTTGTGCAGACATCTGGACCAAGAGCCTGTTTCCATGCTCTGACTTTCACCTAAATTAGGTGAGGAGGATTCTGATCCATTAATAAACTAAAATATAGGTAAAGTGGAAGACAAGTATATTGTGCATCTTTAACCACTGACAGGTAAGTTAAAGTGTGTTGCCTTACTATTCACTGAACTGCAGCTGATACACAACTCTGAAGACCCAGAAAAGGGAAAGGAGAGAAAGGAATCAAACAGGAAAGTCTGTCCAACAACAATTATTTTTTCTTGGCTTTAATAATAGATTATTGATATTAGTTATTAATTGAACAGAGTTTAATTATAAACAGCTATGAGGATAAATAAATTCAGCAATTAGTTATTGTTACACTGTTTTATTTTGGCAAATATATTCAATGAAGTCTCAGGTCAGGTCAAATGTGTGAGAATGAGATTTCTCCTACAGTTAAACTGCACGTGTTCCCTTAAGAAAATTTGACTTCAATGTTATGCAGTTTCTCCCAAAAGAGACTTGAACTTTAGCAGCCTGGAGATGTATTTGTGCAAAGTGGCCCAGAGCTGATTGTAATTAATTTAGTTGGCTCCTCTCAGCAACTCAAGGGTAGCGGTGCATACTTCAGGAAAAGTCTAGTCCTAATAACACAGGGACATTTAGTTAACTGTCAGTGATAATTAGATGGCTCCATAAAACCTGATAAATATAAGAGCACAACCTTTCAGGAAACTTTAGCATCCTCACTGAATACCAACAGTGCAAGTATTCTTCCCTGTTAACAATGACACAGCTGGGAAACAAAAAAAAATCAGCCGAGTGATTGAGTTGGTAAGTTAGCACATTTTCTTGTTCCGTGTCAGAACTTGAGGCTGAAATTTCATAAAGCCATCCAAATGTTTCCTGCTTGCTTCATAACACCATAAGGCTCAGGTTTCCTGGGGCCCAAAGTTCTTAGTGTCAAAGTAATTGGAACACCACACAAGATTGATCAAAAAGGTTTTTACAAATGTAGATTCACTCAGTTGATTTATGTTTTTGGAAAGAAAACAAGCAAGAATACCAGAAAGCAAAAATCACAACCTTAAATTTGTTTTGTTGCATTTAATTTTTTTTAAAATCTCATAGCTTGAAGGAAGCTGAGACAAGTTGACTGCTTTCAGGCCATAGGTTTTGAGAGATTACGAAGACAACATTTGTATAGTACCTTCATATGTCCCAAAGTACTTTACAGCTAAATAAAGCAATTTTTGAAGTGCATTCACTTTGTTAATGTATGTTACACAGCAGCCAAGTTGTGTATAGCAAAATCTCAAGAACAGCAATATGGTAATGACCAACTAATCTGAGTTAGTGAGGTTAGTTGAGGAATAAATTTTGTTTGGAAAATCAAGAATAACATTCCCACTCTTGAAAAGGGATTTTTGCTGTTCACCCTGAGTTGGTGGACAGGACCTTTGACATGTCAGCCAAAATTTAGCAACTTCAAGTCATGCACCACTTTCTTAGCGCTGTCATAGCATTGTTATAAATTTCTGTCACTAAGTCTCTGGGGTAGGACTCAAACCTGGCTCAGAGGCAAGGGTGTTACCAGGTTCAACACTTTTGTCAAGAGCTGATATATATGCTTGTTGAAAAACTAGCATATACTGTATATGGCCTTGTAATAGGGAAAATAGGCATTTTCCCATCATGAAGATTAAACAACATTGCGCTAAAAATAAAAATGTAAGATTATAACAA
>JAUZTB010000076.1:86682710-86694064 GCA_034780895.1 Rhynchobatus australiae
CTGGAGAAGCTGAGATTGTTCTCTCGAGCAGAGAAGGTTAAGGGGTGATTTAGTACAAGTGTTGAAAAACACGAGAGATTTTGGAGACTAAGTAAGAAGAAACTACCACCAATTGAGGGGCAATAACTTTCAAAGATCATAAATCTTTATTGTGTCCATTCTAACTAATTATAACCTGATAATTAGAAATGACTGAGACAAATCCAGAGAGGCCAATGCACTTATTTCAAAACTCTCTCTGGATCTTGGAGGAAAAGTGCTGATAGTAGTCAGCTAGTTGGAGATGAAATTAGATGGCAGGTGGGGAATCAAAGCAAGATTTGAGAAGATGATTGGATTTCCATTTGATCCTATGTAAATCAGTAATGGTTGCAGGTTTATACATGGAAGTCCACAGACACAAGAGTCTTACAAAGTATGGAATGTAGTCTTGTGCGTACGATCTGACTTAAGTGGCAAAGAAATGTAAGAGTAAGAAAGGAGAAAAATTATGTAGAAATAATATCTGAAATTTCTTACATTCCCTTAAGACTTCTTTTGGAAGCAAAAGTGATCTGATGTCTGCCTTCCTCTAATTCTGGAATCTTTCCATCCCCAATTTTTATTGCTCCACTGTTGGCAGTCTAGCTGCCAAGCTCTGGTATTCCCTTAAGAAACCTCATTCTCTACAAAAGGTGACTTTCACCTGTTCTATTATCTTAAGTGGCTTTTGTCAAAATTTGTTTTATAACACTCCTGTGAAGTCCTTTTGGTATGCTGTACAATACTGAAAGTGTTTTAAAAATTCAAGTTGTTATTGATATTGTTACCCTACCACACAAATTATTAATTTGATCATTTTAGAGCATTAAGTACATGCTTGAAAATGGGGTGCCAAACACTTGTCTATTTAGTTGTGTGTAATTTTATATAGTTGGGACTTTATTATTTGTTAATCCATTAGCTTTCCAGATTGACAACCTTGTTTGCCTACTTAGGAATGGCTAATGTCAGAAGTAATCTATTGGTTGTCGAGTGTTTATGGTACCTGAGGATACAACTAACTGCTGTGTAAATACAAGTTCCCCCTTTTGGGAAATTTGTTTCTTTTTGCACCTGGACCCACACGGACCAAATCTGTACTTCACATACCAAGATCAAAATGACCTTACATAAGTGGCTAAGGTAGAACCAGAAGACTTAAGATGCATCTCAAAACTCTTTCTTGATCCTGGTGTAGGGTGCTGTCAGCATTTTACATGCATATAGACCTCTGTATGTCATTGATTCGCTTCGTTCTGATTTATTTATTTGCTGCTTGGATCAACCACAATTTTATTCAGCAGCCCTCTAATGTTCAGAAAATGTGAAATTGAAGCAAATTGATTCCTCACTAGGAAAAATATAACATTTGATTACTTTATGAAATCTAAATTGTCTTTGCCAGCTTTAATTTCCCCCAAAAATTGGCAGCAAAGGCTTATTTGGTGTATGAACAATAATGTGATCCATGAAATTTTTATTTTGCCAACATTTCAGTTTCACGTGTCTGTAAGTGATGCATTACCTTAAATACTGGAATAACTATTTTACAGTCACTGGATTATTGTTCAATTATCAATATTTTATTCATTAGGTAAAGGTCATGATTTTATGCTTTTTCTTTATTAGTGTGGGACCACACAGTGCTGAAGCTGCCCCAGTATCTTGTAAGGAATCATTAGATGCCTGAGTATTTTGATTTGTACTGATTAGTTGCAATCCTTGCAGAAGATGCTCCTGTCTCCAAAGGTTATCTTGAAAAGCTGGAGTTTAAAATACTTATTGAATGCAAGCAGTCTTTATGTCATTAGACCAATAACTCCGCAGTTAAATTTTGATCAATTTTATTCTGCAGAAAGACCACTTTTTTCTCATTGACAAGTATGGAGTGGAAAAAAAAGTAACTGTATTTTAAAATGCTGAATACAATTAACATTTGGTCAAGGCACATACAAGACTGGCCAAAGGGCTAACAATGCACTTTGGTTTAATTTTATTTTTAAAAAGTACCTTTTCTTGTGGCAATAAAGAAGTCTGTGGCTCCAAGTCTAAACGTAATAGCAAATAACGTATACCGTAAGCTGGAATGATGTGTTTACAACCACTATCATATTTCTGGTATTGAGTTATTTCTGTGCAACATACTCAGGCATGAACAACATACATAGTTTCCCCTTAAGTCCTGAATTAAAATTGTCTTCAAGTGTACTATTCATCTGCAGGATACCTACCTTCAGTAGCTAGTAAAAGGACCTGTGCTTACACTACAAGGTTCTCGTATACACTTTAAAAAGGTCTCTGAATGTTCAGCACTTGTAAGAAAACCACCTTCACAGCTGACAAGCAATCTTCCATCAATAGAACACGAAATTTAAATTCTCTTAAATCTTTTAAGATTATCAAAGAAAAAATACAAATTACTAGAAGTTACTAAAATATAGAATTGCAATTGGTGGTCAGGTATCCGTACTGCACGATTCAGCAATAATCACCTGGATTCTGCAACTTTATTGATACAAAGTTCATTAAATATAAATTATATGGCAAATGTGCAGTCATGTTTCCTCCAGTATTCACAAATCCAGTGTTTCCAAGTAATACAGCCACTTCTGTAGTCCCTTTCAGTTAGCAGTTCTGCAATTATCACGAGTGTGAGTGATCTGAATCTGGTATTCCACTGTCTCTGTAGCTTCTGTTGCTACTGCTACTTTCACTGTGGTTGTTTTTGTACAAGCTCATCCCATTAGGTGGAAATATAGTGTGTATTACAAACTCTTCTTTTGCTGCTTGTTCACTGTTCATTGGAATCATCTGAAATGCCGTTTCTCTAATTTCTAAAATCGAGTTATCCTTCTTGGTTCCAGCCTCTGCATAATCATCATCCTTCCTTCTCCGCCCTCTGTTATACACACAATTTTTTGAGAAAGGGGTTCCAGTTCTGTGCAAGTAATAGCAGACCAGTGCGAGTAAAGCGATTACTACGACTGCCACAGCACCCCCTATGATGCCTGCTAAAGTCAGGCTTGTGTTTCTGTAAAGTTCCTTCTCCTGCTCCCTGTTAAGGGCGGTCGTAGGGTTGTGTGTCTTCAGAGATGCAGTCTCTGTTTCGGTGCAGACTGGGGTCTCATCTAACAGATACACATTGCTGGTTTCCATGGGAACCATACATATGCGATAGAATGATCCTGGTTCAAGGGCTGTAAGCAAGTATTCACTTCTCTCGCTATGCACAATGGTTTCAGTGATAGATCCCAATGCAGGATTATGTCCCATTTTAAGCCAACTAAGCCTGAGTGCTGTCATAGGCAGGAATGTCTTCCAGGTAATATGAATTGTATCTACACTCACAGATTTCACACTGAGTCGGACAGCTGTGCTCCCAGGAACAGCTGTGGGCTGGTAGTTGTTAACACGGTCTATTTTTTTCCCACCTGGCTGTTTTGTCACGAATGAAGGCCATTGTTCCTGTGTGGCCGGGAACACAACTGAAGATGCGGGAGTGCGTGATGTGGAGGTGAGGATAGTTTCTGAGGTGATGTCTTTGCAGCCAAACATCGTGACTGCTAGGTCCTTAATAGCCATGCCTCTAACTTTTTCAGGTGATTGGCACATTAGTCCACGGGCATTGACCCCGGTCGGAAGTGAGCGAAGCCAGTCCCGGACCCACCTCATTTTGCAGCCACAGTACCAGGGGTTGTTACGGAGCAACAACTGGGTCAGGTTATTCAGATTATCAAAGATTCCCTGAGGCAAGTGGGTTAAATTATTATTAGACAAGTCCAACCGATGTAATTTTCTGAGATAGGAAAAGGCATTGGTGGGGATCAAATTAATATGATTTTCTTGAAGGTGGAGCTTCTGTAAGCTTGTTATGGGTAGAATTGGGGGAGAAGTAAGAACATTGCGCACAAGAGATAACTCTGTAAGGTTCACAAGGTTGTTGAAAACTTTATCTTGCAACCCTTGATTGCTCAGCAAGTTCCCATCCAACACCAGACGTTTCAGGCCAGTGAGCTGTCTAAGGGCATCGTCCGAAATGGTGGCAATACGATTGTCATCCAGTCTTAGCTCTTCAATGGTGCTGGGGAGTCCAATCGGTATACTGCTGAGGTGATTCCTTGACAAGAAAATTAATCTCAGATACTTACTATCTCGAAAGGCGCCTTCTTCAATACTAACAGCAGATACTGAATTATCATCCAAATGCAGCCTTTCCAAATAGGGTATTTTGGAAAGTGAATCCAAGGAGATGGCCCTTATATTGTTTTCCTGCAAATGGAGTTCTTTAATGTATTTTGGTATATTGGTGGGAAATTCATCCAGACTATTTCTGTACAAGTAAATAGTTTCCACCTTCACTAAGTTCAGGAGCTCTCTTGGAATTCCAGCATTTTTAATTTGATTGTTCTGTAGGAAAAGGGTTGTGGAGTCCTCAGGAATTCCGGTTGGTATGGATGTCAGTCCTCTGTCATTGCAGTACACAAAACCTCGATCGCACCGACATACCGAGGGACATGATCCCACAGTGACGGACTGCATCATCAGTCCCAGAAGTAATCCTGTACCAGCCCACGCAAGCAAACTCCAGGCCGTGCTGGTCATGTTTAAGGATATTTTTGATTGGCAGGGCATTCAATCGCTTAAAACCTAGAAGATAGAGAAAAGATAAATTTTTAAGTATAAGCTGAGCTGCAAGAAAATAATATAAGCAGTTCAAAAACATCATTGAATTAAATATCTTTAAAAATGCCAGTTATTTCGGGAGAAAAGATACTTATTTTGCTTTGAAATTATTAGGAAGAGACTTGTAACCCGTCAGTTCTTTGGAATAGCTTTTTTCTCGCCTGTCTTTAGATCAGAATACCAGGGTTTGAATCATGTTGTAACTTGTGTTGGTTTCCTAAAATAAAGACCAGTTGTTTTTATTACAGCTTTGCCTTTTGAGTGCCCTCTAAGGCTGAGTGTCCTGGTCATCTGTGGTTATAGTTTGTTTTGTGCTTATGGTCTCATGAAGCTAAGAGTGTATTTGGTAAAATCAAGAAGGAAAATATGATGTCAGCCTTGGTCACGCAAGACATTTGTAACTCTTCAAAGAAAGCAACGCTCATGCAAGTCTATTCATCTTAGCATGGCCAAGAAATTGGCTTAATATAAAGTGTATCGCATCCTAAAAGAAGGACTTGCATTTCTGCAATTCTTTTCTCAGCATTCCAAAGCACTCAAAGACAATTATAGAAGTGCAAGAAATGCAGCAACCAGCTTGCACACAACAAACTCCTGTAGACAGCAATCTGAGAATGACCAGATCATCAGTTTAAAAGTTCAAAGCAAGGGATAATAATTGCCCAAGGCCCTCAGGATGAGGTTTTCCCCATTTCTTAATTGAGGGGAAAACAGACTGCATTTCCAATAAAGCAGCACTCCCTCAGTAACTTCATAGGATTAAAGAGCAGTGAAATAGGCCCTTTGGCCCCACCCATCCATGTGGTCCACAGACAAAAGTGTCTATGTACTGTATTTGAATATTGGCTTGGAGTGATTCTGCTCAAGTAACTGGAGTTTTGACTTAAACCCACAATCTTCTGACTTGGGCTAGAGCACCATCAAGCAAGTCAGAAATGACACTATTGTCAGATCACCCTGACCCCTGTTGTTTAATTAACTATATTTTGTCATGTTACTCATTGCCAGGATAAATTATTTGCTTGGTAATGACTCATGCCAGAAAAATGTTGTTCCAATTGAAACTTCAAAGTGAAATAACATAGCCTCTACGAAATACAGTTAACTTCATTTTATCGCAGTGTTGCAGTGTTATGTGACTGTTTACAGTTATCAATGCCAGCATTAAAGGAAATCAACCTTACCACATTTAGTGCATCCCAGAAAATCTTGTGCTTGCCAAAATAATCTCGGAACATGGATTTAACATTTCCAGATAGTATTTCCTTTCCTCCTGAATGGTGCTCCAGTTTAACTCCCTCCAGTACAGTGGCTATTTCCTTTTGTCTTGATGTTTACACAGCCGATTCTGATTTATATTCCAGACCACCTGACTTGTTCCCAATCTTTCAGTGAACATGCCAAAAAAATTACAATTGCCAGATCAGCACAAGAAAAAAATCTTCTTTGCTTAAAGAAATTCTATCTTCTAGCCACTCTTGTGGAAGTTGTGCTTTCCTTTGTTTGACTCTACACCTTATATTAAAGAGCTGACACATTTAGGTCTCTTTTGCTATTTTCCACAGATGCAGCATGAATTAGCTCTTTCGTGCATTTGAAAAGCTTTTTTCTGTAGTGTGGTGGAGAGCAGTAATGTCAAAGTCTACATCGAAAGAATCACTCACATATTGAAGCTTAACCGATGATGTTTTCAATCTTACAGTTGCGCAGGAGGCTGCAAATTTATGGTTGGTCTCAAGTTGCGCACTATACATGCAATCCTCAGAGGATCAGTGTCCTAAGGGATGATTTCTTTTTTATCTCCTCCTCCTTTTGGAAAACTTCCAGTTCCTTTAAGGCAAAACTGTATTCCTGGTCACTGAGGACGGGGATGGGTCGGATTTTGTCAGCTCCTAATTCCTCCCACCTGGAAATATTTTGCTTTCAAACAAAATGCTGCATCAGATATTTCCCCTTCGTTGTTGCTGAATTTTCAAGAGAATATTCCTTCTGCTAAACTTGGACCTGTGAACAGAATTGAAAAAGGCAATGGGTCGCAGACTGAAAGCACAATTTTGATAGAGTTTCAGCTGACGTAATTAAAGCTGAAAGCTGTACTTCAGGCATCAATTACTCCTGGCATTCAATTCTGATAGTGTCAGCGGCTGGATGAAACAGCCTGATTACTACATAATGAATATATCTATCTTACCAATATGCTTCAGTTGTGGGGGAATTGTTCATAGCGAGAAATCACCTTTGGCAATTATTTGGCAGATTTATTTCTTCTTGGATTCTCTATACGGTGATGGTGGCTTAACAAAATAGTAGTTGCTGTCAAAATGAGCGGTTTGAGGGGAAAAACGTTTGCATACTTGCCAACCCCTGCCCCAACCATTTTATAAATAGCACTGGAGTCATGCAGCAGGCTTTGCATGCTGTTATATCTTGACTCTGACAGCCAGCATGGATGCTTGTATATGCTGTTGTTTTGTGATTCTTTCTTGAATACATGGAAGCTGCTTTCATTGGTGAAGAGGTAACAATAAAAGAACTTTACGAAAATAAAATATGACTCTGGCTATTGCCGCAAGAATTTGAAATGATGGCAGAGTTTTTCTCTTGCATTTATAGAATTATGCCCTTTACGGTTAATAATGGTGGTTGGATCTGTGAAAATTCATATTGTCCTCTTTCATTGTATTGCTCCAGTTCCTTTCAGTCTGGGCTGGTGAGGTGATATTGGATGATATAGGACTCAAATGGAAGTGCTTGAGCATAAAATTGCCAATTTTGACCTGCTGCCAGGAAGGCGGGAAGTAATATGCAGGCCAACCAACAGTGCAAAATGCTGGAGCTGAGAACCATGGTCGGAAATGGGCGATTAGAATATTTATAGAAACCATTCAACAACCAAGGGTGGTCTTATCAGGGATGCAAAATAGCACTTCTTACACACAAAAATCATTTTGCCCTAAAACATCTACATAATGCCTATTGTGCAATTTCTGAAAGCATTTCAAAAATGCATTATATTTAGGACATGTTTTTTAAAATTTATTTATATATTAGCACCTTTCACAACTCCAGCATGCACCAAAGTACTTTTGCAGCAAATGAAGTGCTTTTGACAAATGTCATTGTTGTAATGGAGGAGACAGAAAAACCAATTTCTACATAACATCGTACCACAAATAGCAAAGACCAGCAGATCTGTGCAGCTTGTAACATTCATTATGGAATAAATGCAGGTAGGCCTTTGAGGAGAGCTCCCTTGCTCTTGAATTTGTGCCATGGGATTACTTATGTGCAAGTGAAAAAGTAGCCTGATCTTCAGTTAAGATTTCTTCATTAGTCACACGTATATCGAAACACACAGTGAAATGCATCTTTTGCGTAGAGTGTTCTGGGGCAGCCCACAAGTGTCGCCATGCTTCTCGCACCAACGTAGCATGGCCACAACTTCCTAACCCATTGACCTTTGGAATGTGGGAGGAAACCCACGCAGACACAGGGAGAATGTACCAACTCCTTACAGACAGTGGCTGGAATTGAACCTGGGTTGCTGGCATTGTAACGCATTACGCTAACTGCTGCACTACCATGCCTGTATACCATACCAGTATAAGATCACCTCAACAGTGTTGCACTCCCTTCATGCTTCACCAAAGCATCAGCATAGACTTGTGCATTCAAGTCTGGGCTGCAACTGAACTCGCAACCTTCCACTTTGGAGGTGATAATACTAACTAACTGCAGCATATTTGTACACAAAAATACGCAAATATTTAGTCTTTTCCTGTGCATTAGTTAAACACAAACATTTTTTTTGTGACTCCAAAATGATATTGCTGGTAAATCAATTACCTTGCCAAGTGGGGGGAAAAAAAAGTCAAATTGCATTGTAATCTTGCAACCACATTTTTTTTTCACTTTGCAATCCCAAGGATGGAAACTGTTGTTGAAAGGAGACAAGAAGGAAGAAAGAACAGTACTTATTTTTTTTCTTCCCTGAATGTCTTCTGTTGTTGGTGTTCAGTATCTCGGTGTTGGCTATTCTTTATCATGTGGGGCAATAGTGCAATCAAGATCAATTCTCAACCTCCTTTCTATCAGGGATCGTTGGCTGGTGATCTGGGCAGGAATATATGCCTTGCCTGGTATGGTGACACTCCAGCTTCAACAGCTGTAATGCTAGGCATGAATGCTCCAGAACTTCAGATGCCAAACCACATAAAGCATGCACTCTCATCGGGATGTGATGAATGTGTTTTAGAAGATTTTAAAAAATGACTCAGCATTAGTTAATTTTTATTATCTCAGTTAAAATACTTAAGTTCTATCCAGTAATTTTGGGAAAGAATTGACTTTTTGTGGTCTATTAGACCATGGGCACAAGGATCAGTCTGATTTCATGCATGTGCTAGTATACGCTTTGTGTCTAAGTAAAGGTATTATAACTGAAAAACTGAAAGAAAACAAGACTTGCATTTGTAGAGCACCTCTTATGATATCAGGATGTAACAAAGCACCTTTACAGGAAATGGAGTACTTTTGCAGTTGAGCCAAGTGCACGAGATCAAGTAGTCATATTATGCCCATTATCAAGAACCACAGTCACCAATGTGATGAAGATTTGAAATCTGTTTTTGGTGAAATTTATTCATGGATAAACATTGACCATAATACTGAGATAATGCCTCTGCTCCTTTTTAGAATAGTGTCATGGAACCTTTTGGATCCATCTAGAAGTACAGACATGGTGTTGCATTAACATCTCTCAAAAGTTCCAACCCTCCTTCATTACTGTTTTGGGAGTGTCCACCTAGATTTTTGTATTTGAGCCTCTTAGGTGGGACTAAAACTGGTCGCTTTGATTTGGAGGTGTGAAAATGCCTGCTGTCCAATCAGAATGGCTGGAATATGCTTCTCAATTGAAATGCATTTTAAAATATTTAACAACCTCTCTAAATTTCTCCTTGTGTTCAACATCTAGTTTTTGCCTTGTACTTAAGTGAAGTGCAATACAAAGTCTATGTTAGAACTGTATATGAACTACTTGTGCTCTCCTTTTATTTCCTCTTTCCCATCTCTACCCAATTCTTTTGTTTTGAAAATGTGTTATATATAAAAGAACACATGTAAATTTTCCCCATGCACTCTATTCTATTCCATTCTTGAATGATTTTCTGAAATTCTTGTTATGCTTAAATTCCAGATGGAAAGAAGACATTACAAATACTGAAAATATACACATTCGTTCATCAGCATTTGCACAGAGAATTGATAATTTAATGCTTTGAATTAAGATTTTGAGGAGTCTCTCTCGTTTCTTGTGGATGCTGAGAGGTCTGTGCATCTTCCAGTATTGTTTTGATTTCATTTTAATATTTGGTGAATTGTAAATTACTGTCATGTAGCAACAAAATAATAAAATTATCTCGCACAGGAGGTGGCTATTCAGTCCACTCCATCTGTGCTGTCTCGTCAATTGAACTATCTAATAAGTCCCAGCAATCCCATTCCTCTGCTCTTTGCCCTGAGTGAACTGTAAAGATTGGTGGAGAGAAGACTGACCATTTTCTACTCTCCATTTCCTCTATTAAGTGGATTTCTTCAAATGATGATTCAGTTTAAAGTGAGATGTACTGGCTCAACTGCACATTGTCTTTCATAATGAGGCACCAAGAACCATTACTTTGATAATGGTCTGTGTTTGAGGAGCAACGTAACCAGATCAATGATGAGAGCCACTTCTGTCAACTAATAGACAAGCAGCCATGGGAGGAGTTTGCATTTTAACTTGGACCTGTTCTGAAAGCTGTCTTAACCTAGTTTGAACCCCAGCATTTCAAATATTAGAAATAATTTATGCTTGACTCTTAGTATGTGTGCAATACTTAAAATTTGCATTAGAATTCTGTTTGGAGATTATATGAGACAAGGGAAATGCTTCATTCTGCATTAATTGTAAAATTATTCAGCGAGGTTGGTCAAAAGACAGAGATAGTGGAATGCTAATCCTGTTTTTGTATCTGCTGCTTTGCTTTTCTGTCACCTGTTAGTTGTGGTTTCGTGACACAGCTCCCAGTGTGCAGTTCCTTATGTTGTAGGGCAATACAGAGTAAAATCGGCTGCATTACTCAGGCTGGATGCAAATTTCTGGCATGCTGGCCTAAGCAGATCTGGCACATTGGAGTTTCCACTGGCTGCCTGAAAGGTAGATTCAGAACCAGCATCCTTTGACTTCTGTTAAATTTACACAGGAGCAACTTTTGAATAATTCAAAAATTCTGATTCAAAGGATCACTGCTTGTGGAGAAGACTCTCAGTATAACAACAGATCTAAATTTCATTTTTGCAGAGTTTTGGCTATTGTTTATTTTGTCTAACTCAGTTTAATTTAGAAACAAACCTGACTTCATCTTTTTAGTGCCGTTTCATATCATATGAATATCTGAAATCACTTTGAGAAACACTGAATGTTTTAGGTATTGAGAAAGTGAGAAGTGACTCATAATGCTACTTAAAAAATTATCTCTAAAGTTAGCAGAAGGTAATAGAATAAGATTCTGAATTGCAATTTCAAAGTACTTGGGCCAAATGGTTAATGTATAGAATATATTTAGTATTTCCAATTGGTCTGTTTTTTGGAGATTTCCACAGTTGAA
>JAUZTB010000076.1:86694164-86706380 GCA_034780895.1 Rhynchobatus australiae
ATAAGGCATGTTAAAAATTATTATTGATGGGACAAAGGAACCTGAACATATAAAGCATCTCTCACAACCCCAAATCTCTTTATCACCTAGATCATGCATGCAAGTCTCAGTGGTGAGGCTTGAACTCACTGCTCTCAGAGGTGAGAGTAAGTTAAGGCTAGCACCCACTGCTTTACCCGCCTCCATATTCTGCAAGCACAATGCACTTCAACATCTAGTTCGCCACTTGAACAAAAGCACTGGAGATTTAACATTCTAAACTTTCTCTGTATGACCAAAGGAATTTTTAAATCTATATATAAATCATAAATCAATTACTGCTTAAAAAGTATACCTCAGATTGGCTTGAGCAATTATGTTACAAGATTACCAACAGCCCTCTAAATGAAATATTCCTTGTTTACTGGTGCTAGTTAGTCAATAACTTCTGTATCATCTGGTAAGGAACATGAGGAAGATTGGAACTCAAATAATGGCATCTTGGTCAAATAAAGTGGGTTTGTGACAGAGTGTTATGAAGACAAAAGCCTATGTTTAAAAAAGATCTAACCATTTTTTGAAAAATACACTTATTCTGCACTTTGCAAATATGGATATGCAATGATATTTGCAAATATTTGAAAATTTGCAAATATGCAAATATCATGGCAACTTCTGACAGTTTGGCAGGAATGTTTTTTGACTCATTATTAATGACCATGATATATTCCACTGTACAGTAGTAGGAAGTGGTTAATTTCAGCGATTTCCTACATAATTCCTGATTTCAGTCTTTATGAGGAGATCCAAAAAAAAGCGAAAGAAAAAGTGTAGACACCAGAAATCTGAAATAAAAACAGACAGAAATACTTAACAGGTCAGGCAGCATCTGTAGAGAGAAAAACAAAATTAATGTTGCAGGTCAATGACCTATCATTCATACTAGGAAAAGTTAGAAATCAATCATATTGTCAGCTGGAGAAAAAGGGGAGGGGTGGAGAGAAAGGGGAAGGCAGTAAAGACCAAGCATTTTCCTTCAGGGAAGGGCTGGGGATTTGAGAAAATAAAATCCACTCATGGAGTGCGATATGTACTGACCATAAAAGCAATGTTGGCAAAGACTTGGAGCAAGTCATCTTCCATCTCTCATCTGGGGATTACTGATGATGTAAGGAGACCACACAGGAAGGAGACAAAATAAATATTTTTAAAAATAGCACATAAAAAATGCACTGTTAAGACCATGCAAAGGATACCAAAGTATAAAGCTATTTGGGGTCAGTGAACTGGAGTAACTCCTATTAATTCAAATGGCATTTCAAGCTGACATTTCCCTCAAATCAAGGAATTTATGAAATCGGGACATGTATTTATATATTATTTTAGCACATTGCCAATTTAAACTCCATGATTAAAATATAAAATCTGACATTCCTAGTTGCTAATTAGTCTGATGGCAACTGATCCGTCATATTATGAAGTTCCAGCCTGAGGTCCAACTCACCGCAGGCACAGCGCTCACACATGGGAATGGATATGGAACGGTGGAGGCTGCTGGCTTCAGGGCCTTCTCATTGCCTCCTGCTGGAGTCCTCCAGCATGGAAAGAGGTAAATGACAGGTCATCTCTTGTTTCATTAGCTTACCTGCCCTTTATTACTTTTGTTGCAAGTGCTTGCTCTCTGCCACATATCTCCTCTCTATGGATCAGGAGTGTGTATACATATAAAAACATTTATTTATTTATTTATATGCGCGCACATGTGCGTGTGTGTATGTGTGTGTGTGTGTGTGTATTCAAATGCATATTTCACTTAATTTTAAGCAGGACAGCACATGTTATATTCTGGCCATGTTATCACACTGGGATTCTGAAAGAGCAATTGGTATCATTTCTGTCACTTTTCAATTACCTTAGGACATGATCAACTGTTCCCATAGACCTCATTTTTTCCTCAGCATTTCGACTCTGGATTCATGCCTAGCCACAAAGGTCGAAGCACACCTAGAAAAGTAGGGAGTTGGTAGTGAATATCCTGCGCCATAATAAAGAAATGCAATTTCTACACTTTCTTGAGGGCCTTCTTCCTAATTAATCCACAAAGCTGCCTTGCCAATGGTCCTGTTGCAAGATATAACTTCAGTCCCTAGTCAGATAAACTAACAAGGACGGAGGTCCCATAGCATTCATCCCTGTGCTTACTAGGAACACAGGAAGGGTTTTTCATGAGGCTGACCACAAACTTCCTTCAACTTAATGTAACCCAGCTTCAAAGCATCTGCATACATGGGGCAGTATTCCAAGAAGTATTGCTGCTAAAAAGAAAAAAAGATATTTATATCTATGTACTGCCTCTGGGGATCCTAAAGTGCTGAACAACCAAGGAAATGATGTTGTTATCAAGGGAAATGCAAATTTGTACACAGCAAGGTCCCAAAAAGAAAATAAGTAATCCTCAGGTGATCTGTTTTAACAATATTGGTTTTTTTAAGACCTAATTTCACAGACAGTAGACCTAATCAAAACACCTTGTCATTAGGATTCCCAGTAGATATTTTCTCTTATTCACAAGTGCAACTTGGTTGGGTCTCATTTCATTCATGCTCACAAATTTACAAATTTCTACATATGAAATTTCAAAACATATTGCCACTCTACCACATACACCCTGCCATCATTTTTTACACTAATAAATTGCCCATCAACTAATTCATTGAAGTTTATAAACCAGGCCTCCATGGTGCATTTGGCAATGTAACTGCTGCTGCATGGGTTTATTATAGTTTGGGGAACTCTGTTGTAAAAATAGGCACTATTCAGGCACTTTTGACAGGATTCCTTGCAGTCCAGAAGGAGCTTCCACTATCCCACAGCCTCCTCAAGCAACCCATCAGTCAATCATCATCTCTCTTGCTGTGATTCATCAATCAGCCTTCCCCAACCCCTCCCCCAGCCCTCAATCATTCCTTTTACTGGCTTCAGACCCACTTCTTCCAAAAAAGCAGTGATATTTCCACTTAACCCATCACCAGTCTCTCATCCCCACCACAAAACCCTAACTACTGGAGCTGTCCCCAGTTACTGCTTTGTACCACTCATTTACCATTTGACCAGGCTATCGGCCAAGCTGGATAATAGCCACATAAATTCAGAAGGGTCTCCACATGGCTGGTTTTACTGAGTTACACATCTCTCTCTTCTGCTACACACTTGTCCTACTCCATCCTCACCCCTCTATAAATGTTAAGGTTCATCATTTCCTCATAATAGGTGGCAGGTCAGAAGACTGGACACAATAGAAAAAAAAGCACGAAATGACAGAAAAGCTTAATAGGGAATGAGAAAATAGAGTACTTGATGAGTCTGACCAGAAATATAAAAAAAACAGATAGCTCCTTCATGGTCAGAGCTTTTGAATTAATTTGATAACCGGGCTTTTCTATGTGTCAACAGACCTTTCATAAATAAGCAAAAAGATTGTCCTGGATCAAGGATTCTGACAAACTGTATTGCTTATTTGTTGGTAAATTCAGCAAAATTTGTCCAGTTCTTAGATTTCAAGTTTGCATTTTCTGCTGTAATTCTTATTTTGCAGACCAGAACAACATTAGGCTTGTTGGGGGGGGATATCAATCTTTTTTTGATATATGATCAAAGCTTCAAATGGCAATTAGTGCACTCTAGGGATGACTTGACAGGGCTTCCACATTCATTCACACAGTATGCTGAAGTTGCTTGGTGGGTTGATCTTTCTAAATTATGCCAAAATCATTTGAGAAATAAGTGAGGAGTACATTGGGATGACCATATATAGTTAACTGCAGTATAGTTAGAATTCTGCAAACACCAAAAGTCTAAAGGTATTTAATATTTTTTAAGATTTTAAATGAGCTGGTTTCTAAATATGTTTGGCATGCAAACCCCCACTGGCAGTAGCATTGTTCCAATGGCAAAAACAGTCTGTTTTGGTGAAAGTACTGAAACTCATTAAGTTCTTGTGTACCAAAGGACTTATTTCTTTTTTTGCTACTTTCCAAATTGCAGCAGGACAAAAGGCATGACAACTCTTTGAAAGTGGACACCGCTTCTGACTTGCGAATTAGTTGGAACGTTTGTGATTTTCATAAAGCTCCCCTTAGCTTAGTTTCTCCGATTATATGTGCTTCCTGGCCTTGCCTTTCCATTCACATCTATGCTGATAACAGCAAAGAATGTCTTTGCATATCAAAAGCTACAGTGATCCTAAACAAATAGAAGTGGGGAATCCTGCTGCCCTGCTCAGTCTGGCCTACTCCGAAGCTGTCGCGCTCTATTCACTGCTGCTGAATCCTAATAGCTTTGCCTGTGGTACAAAATTAAATGAACCTTCTTTGTGCAGACTGTATTGCCTGGTCCCTAAAAGCCATGCCAGGCAGTGTAGGGTGTTTTTTTTTAAAGGAAAGCTGTTAATTATTACTGAAGTCTAATGGCAAATGCCAAGTAGAATTGAAAGGCACAAGGATGTAGGAAGTTTTTATTTCATTCAAAAGAACAGTCGTCTTGATTATTTAGATTTTCTTTCAGAGTAAGCCAATAAGCAGGCATTAGGTTTAGTCCAGTGACATCAAGCAAAAGTGCCCCCTTTTATACAGGGATACAACAAATAAAGAACAAATCCATTAAAACAAAGCACAAAGGAAACTAATTTGCTTAAATAATTAATGCACACTATGCACTCCAATTCCCTCCAGTAAGGATGCAAAAAATGCATAGTATAGTCATGACTGACATAGCAGTAATCCTTTTATATTTGTTGTGCTTTATCTAAAGATTTCTGAGAGTATTCCCTTTTTTATTCCCTATATTATTTCTGCTGAGTTGCTTGAGGCACTTGTTTTGTTATATCAGTTATTATTAGTAATGTGGTTAGCACAATGCTGCAGGGCAAGTGTAGTTGTTTAAGGACATCAGTTTTTACCTCTAAATGGTATCTATTCTTCTTCCTTGTGACAATTTTCTTCATTTTAATTTATACATCTTCCCATTTCTATAGACAGCTTTTGTGCTTTGTTTATTGACACCACTCAATAGTGGAAATGATTCTGTGATGTTGGTGAGAACACTTGTCTTGCCGTACATTTATTGGAACAATACAGGCACTGTCTTATAATTCAACAACTTCTAGGAAAGATTAAACTTTACTATGAAATTATTGCCTCAGAGAAGTAAATAGTAGGGAATACTAATTAGGAGTGTGTAACCTTTCTCATCTCAGAACTGTATTGCATTGCATGTCAGCAAGTCTCAGTTAATACCCATTGTAAAGCTTCCAGCCTTCCAGTATATGTGCTTCGTAAAGGCTCAATAACATAATGGCATACAGAATCATTAATGGCATACAGGATCATTAATAGGATGTGGTTCATCTAATGCAAGGTGGTACAAGATGTTAAATAATACTCAAATTAATTTAAAAAAAAGTTTGACCGACCAGGGTTGTCAGCATCATATCAGTAGCCTGTGAAAACCTAAATTCATGGCACAATTATTTTTCATTCCTAAACAGTTCAGTTTTTTTAATATGCTGTATGTAGTAACCTATCCATTTTTTCTGAGATGCAGCAGAATAATGCGCGTCTTATACAATGCATGTTGCCAAGGGTAATAAATGGCAGAAAAAAGTTATGGGATGTCAGTTTAGTCTTGATTATGCACTCTGTACAGAAACTGGAAGGAATCCAATGTAACATATTGAATGGGAGGATAACTTTTTTTGATATTTCACTGAAATGTTTTGTGTGCACGGTGATTAGAATGTGTCTGCATGTCGTTAACAAACAAAATCGCTTTGTTGGCAAAGGATTATCCTTTCTGATTTGTTAGATATGCTGCCATACTTTATTGTAATGTTCACCAATGGTGTGCGAATACACTTTATTTTTCTGAATATCACTTCAGTTTCTTAATATGAACATTTTTGGAAATACTGAACAGCTCTTTTTGCAACATGTGTTTGAATTGTCAGTTGGTTTCTTCTGCAATTATGAATCTGTTCGACATTCTTGACTGTCTTTTCTAAATTACTGCATCTGTAGTTTGCAGAAAATCTGTTTTAAGAGAAGTATCAACCTCTTTTCATAAGTAGTATTACCTAATATCTTGCTTAGATCTTTACTTGGCTAGCAATGACACCTCAAGAGAAGCTGGAATGCTTTCCCAACAGAGCTATTTCTAATCTCTTGACCATGGTCTATGGCAGTTTACCCCTCTTGTTGAAAACTAAAGAGGCTCTCAACTTCAAATTATGTTCAAATCAAGGAGGACTGGCCTATAAATTTTTGGAGCTCCTTAATCTAGGAAATGATGTTGTTGATAGATGAGAATGTGCTTGTTTTTGAACAATAGTGCACTAATTTCATTACTGCTCGTTGGCGTTGATTGTGTGCAGAGGTTAATCATGGACAGATCTCATGATGCTTCATTAACTTTACAAGTCGGTGTTAAATTGAGCATTTCTAAAAACAAAATGGACATTATCTCTTCAATTTCCATAAGTGAGCAGCTGAACAGTAGAGTAACTAACAGTGTAGGTTTCTTGTGTGGCAAGTACAAAGTGCCAGTGCCCCAGCTGACTCCATGGATTATTTTAGAATATTCCAGACTGAGTGCAATCAGTTTACAGCTACATACATTCTGTAGGGTTATTAATGGTACATCATTTCTAAATATTATAGCTGAAGGTTTTGGATTTCTTGGCCTGTTTCATTTGAGAACATTTTGTTGGAGTAGGAACTGATTAAATTTGTGAGTGAAAGCTCACAAGTCTTACTTTAACAAGAAGGTTGTGTACTCAGCATCATTGGGACTTTTTATTTTACTTTAACATGGTTGGTGTAATTATCCTGCATAAATTTAATTCAGTTCTCTCACTGAGGCCAATTTTAACACTGTGTAAAGTTTGCCCACAGATTTTAGAATAAACACCTCCATGCTTTTACATTCTCTATTTTAGCAAGTTAATTTTTACAGATCTTGTCCCAGTTTCTTGCCACTGGCTCTGTGCCATTTATGGTCCTCAGCACTATTTGCTTGGTTCCTAAGGATCTTGTACCTATAAACATCAGAAGAGAGAACAAAGGCAGGGTTTGTGCCTCAAGTACAGGCGAGCTTTTTGTTTTTTTTTCCCTTATGGACTCCAAATGAAATATCTCAAGGAAAGCAGTTTAACTAATCTGCACTGGTTCTCTAAAAGGCCTGTCAGTATGCTATGCTTGCTTGGTAAAAGAAATGCCATCTATTAAATGGTGACATTCTTTCTCTGTAACTTTTTTTTTCTTTATTTCAAGTGGTAACCTTCCTTCAGAGCTCATGTTTTCACCATTAAGAGATTGCACTAGTCTTGAAATCTGAGGACAGCGTATTACAAAGAAGTTTACTGATGGCTTGGGAATGTGAAAGAATTATTCTTCATTTTACTATTTTCTCTAATTTCTCTTCTTAAATCTGTGATTTTTTTTTTGTATGTTTGTCTGCCATTCGTGTCCTGCATTATTAAATGTGCAGCTTTGTAAGGTAATAGCTCCTGTGGCATTAATTGATCTCTTTCGAATTATTATCTAAGTGAGATTTTTTTAAACACTGGTTGTAAACGGTTATGGTATTGGTAGGTTCCATATTCTTGAAGAAAATTTTAATAAAAAGAATCACGCGCCCGGTCTTTGCTATGGATTGAATTCCGATTTTAATTTAAAGCATGAAGGTATCTAATTTGACTAGAAGACATCTTGTTTACATCACTCACTTTTATTTAAAACAGTTTGTTTGAAAAAGGATCTCTTGAAATTCAAACATTGTGTCTGAAAGCAAACTAAGTCAGAATGAAGTTCAAGCATGCAAAATCGGATGCTACCCTTTTTAATTGGAATTTTGTGGCCTAAAAGTTACAAGATCCTAAATCTGTTCCAGATTTAGCTAATCAAAACAATCTGGTTTAACAGCGTGTTCATAGATGAGGTCAAAGACTCTCTTGTTTTTCTTCCTTGCAAAGACGATATTTTCTTTTTCTGTGGTTGAAAGTAGCTGCATTTTATCCAGTATAGCTTTTGCCCACTTGGTGGTGATAGGTACTGTAAGTTGCCAGCCTCACAGGACCCTCGAATTGCATGCTTTCTGCTGGTGTTCACCTTAAATTGCTCTAATTAGGATATAACCTTCTGGCAAAAGAAACTATAGCAGCTTTTCATTTTAAAAAAATTGCTGGGTAGTTTATTTCTTTCAGCATAACTTTCTGTGCTGTTCGGCCATTGCAGACTTCGGCCATTGATGCATTTTTATCAGAGGGAAGCTTGCTTAAGCTGCTGCTTTGTACAGCTGCCAGTTTTGTACTCAGTTGGGTGTAATTTATAATTGTGTTTTGGTCCCTGCAGTCAAAATAATAAACCCTTTGTTGCAGTACACAACTCGAGGCTGTGGATGTTAAGTGATTGGAGATTTTCTTCTGCCTGTGAATTTAGGTTGGGTGAGAGCCGCAGAAGAGGGAAAAGGTGGTATGGTTCAATAAAGGGAAAGACACATGCTTAACTTAAACCCTTTCTGTTCATTTTGGAGATAACCTTGCTGTGATTTAGTTTAGTCACAAGATATTCAAGTGATTTTTCTCCACGCCATCTCCGTAAACCATGGCCCACAAGTATAATTGTGGGAGACTGTGAGAATATTTGTCCAAAATAATCTTGGAGAAGCATGTGATTTTTATTTTTTTGCCTTGCCTGAAAATAAAACTGAAGAACTTTAAGGAATTCAGTATATTGGTAAATGTGGTTTAGACTTCAGAATATATAATATGTAAGTAGCTATGATTTTTTAATTGTCATGTTCTGACTGGTCATGCAAGAGCAAACTTTACAGCCGACTTATTCTGGCTAGGCGACTCGAGCTAAATCTTGATAACACAATGACTAAAATCCAATTAGGACTGCGTGGATTTTTGCCAGCTTGCTTCTGACTGAACCAAATATTGACCTGAAGAGTTTATTTATTGCAGTGGCATTAAATCAAGGGCTATCATTCTGTTTTCTGTGCGTTTCTGTGATTTTTATTTTGTACTGGTGAGCTGTTGATACTATCATATGAATGGATGCATGGGTGTTTCCTTTCAAGATAGTTTTGGCTGTTAAGATTTGGTAAAAGGTACTGAGATGTGAAATCCAGGAGACTACACAGTGAAAACTATTGCCTTGTGTTGCAAGGTTTCAAATGTGACTTAGTATGCCAGGCTGCATGCTTTACTACTGACCTAACAATTTTTTTCACATGTTTCGTCTTTTTTTTCTTTAAGTTAAATAATCTATAAGACACACCAGAGGGTTTTGTTTGAAAGTAGGAACCAATAATGAGAAAGGAATGCTGAGGATTAAAGGATGAAGTAATAAATCTGTTTGCATCTTTGGATGCAAATTTGACTTGGTTATTTTAGTTTGATTGCTACATCAGTGATAAAAATACGTCTGTTATTTGCTATCTTTAAGAGATTTCAAACCTGCTTACTTTCATGAGGTAATAACTCTTCGTGTTCTGTTTGGTATATTCATGTGCTGAAATTCTATTGATTGCTTGTGACTATCAGAATCAAAATTACCAAGGTAGCCTTACTCACACCATTTATCATTTTTTAAAAATACAGCCTATTGTTATAAACTATAATAATCCTTGTTATGAATGTAACTACACTTACCGGTTAAAAAGAAGAAACTTCAAGAATCCAGCATCTGTGAAAACACCAGTTAATTATTCCAGCTTGTTAAGAGAAAGGATAGGAAGCAATCGATTTGTCTGTCTGAAAGCAACCAGCAAAAAAAAAGAGGGAATCTCTGCCTTGCACCATTCCCATTCAGTCCCTGTGCACTGTTACGAGTGGGAGTAGTCAGGCAAGTAGAGCGCTCCAGAAATTCTGAAGTTAAAGCTTTGTCTAGCAGTAGTTGAATAGACTGATGAGGTCACAGGTAGGCAGGACTTGGATGAGGTAAGACGATTGATTCATGCACAGGCGAGTACATTTCAGACACTAGAGGGAGTCAAAGCAGGGGGAGCGGTAGTGGTGGCTGTATAATGTGAACAAGTCTAAGATTACATTTGATAGATTCGGCTTCTCATTTGCTCAAACGAACTCCTTATTAACTAGTTGAATTATCTTTTTCGAATCTAATATTGCTGAATAGGAATGAAATGAAAAATAAATTGAGAGGACCCAACAAAATATTTAGACAGTAGAGTCCTTGGGGTATAAGTGATATCAGATTCTATCTGCATTTAAATGAAAACTAATCCTCTTGATAGGCACTTATGCCAAGCAGCATGAAGGAAGGCTATTCTGTGAATGCCACAATAATTCTACCAAAAAGCTTTCAGACAATAAACATGCAAGTTATTTCTGCCGCCTTTGCCCAATTCCCCACAAAGCAAACTCAGTTTTTTTTCTAAGGAAGGTTTCAAGAATTTGGTTTTTAAAAAAAATGCTTCAGTTACAATCTCCCAAAACTTTATTTATTCTACCCTTTATTATCTTCGGTATGTTTGTCAGGACATTGAAGTGTTAGGCCATCACACATTACTATCAAAGAGGAAGGTCAATAGCTGATTAAAAACAATGTTGGTTTCATTGCTTTGTGATTTCAAGGGGTGCCAAGGCCATTTTGTCATCAAACTTTAAATAACCTCTATGCCTTTTGCTCTGGCCTTCAGGTAACAAATAAACTAGGTGTCTGCAGATTTGGACTGGAGCCAGCAAAACTTATGAGTGGATCATCTGTTTATTTCATTGCAATTTCACAGCTAACTATGCAGAAATTTTCTGCTGTGTTTCCACACCTTATACAGTGAATAGGCTTTGCAAAATATTTCATTGGTTGGTTGTAAACAGCTTTTGGACAAGCCTGACCATGTGAAAGGTGCTATAAAATGTCAGATTTACTTTATTGGCAGTAAGCATTCTAATCTCTGAATGTATCCCAATTTTAAGGAGAAGATACGTTTTGATGGACTTCCTGGAAAACAGAATTCCAACCATGTGTAGCAGCTGCAACAGCAACTTGCATTTACATTGTGGTTGTAACATTGTAAAGCATCCAAGTGTTGCATGGAATTGTTATCAAGTAAAATTTAATAACCAGCTGCAAAAAAAGTATTAGTATTGATGCCAAAAGCTTGGTCTAAGAGGTTGGTTTTAAAGTGAATCTTAAGGGACGAAAGTGAGATAGAGAGGCGATGATATTTTCAGAAGGAATTTCCAGAGCTTCAGGCTTTGGCAGCTGGAAGCACTCACCAGTTGTGGAGCAATTAAAATCAGGGATGCTGAAGAGGTCTCAATTGGTGGCACATGGATATCTCAAGGTTGTAGGGATGAAGGAGATTACAGGGATGGGGAAGGGAAAGTCATAATGGAGTAGAAAACAAGAAAAAGAAGTTTAAAAATCAGAGATCAGTCAGCTGCAAGTTATCCTTACTGCCGTGGGAACATGGCCACGGATGTACTTAGGCTGATGTAATAGTAATGTATGGATTCTGCAGCCAACTCAAATAGACTGAACTGCATTTGCTTTTTAACCTACGGATCCTTTTCTGACTTCTCTAAAGCTGACGTAGGAAATTCTGTGTTTTGTTGTAACCATGTTCGATCAGTTCTGCTAGGTATTTGGATAGAATAGTACTATTTATCCCCTGGGAGCTGATGCTATTTTATACAAGTTAAGCCATGGTGAAGGGGGCTGGTGGTGATTTCCTTGGATGGTGTCAATATTTGCATAGATCCCTAGTCTGTTGATATTTGCTAATGTCTGCGGGAATGTGTCAATATTTGAAAGCAGCTCTACATTGAAAATCTCCTTGAAGGAAACATAGGTTTGGGGTATCCTACAGTGTAAAGCATGAGCCAGTAAAATTGGAGTCAGGATGCAGTGATTTGATCCTGAGGAATTTGCATGGAGAAAGCTGTTGAGTTTCAAAGTGAAGTTTTCTTTACAAAAAAAAGTTTCTACCTCAAAACCCTTCACCGTTTTATTTGAACAGGACAATATTATGGCAAAATGATCTACGGTACTTTTATGTCAGTCTCCCAGCAAAAGCTTTCCCAATGTCTCTCTCCTAGGATAGTATGTAAGTGTTAAGTTTCCTGCTTCGACCTGGAAAAATCAGGCTCAGTTTTTAGTTGTGCGGCCCCTGGTCAACATCGATTGCACCTTGGATTCTTCTTGAATGCAACTG
>JAUZTB010000076.1:86796056-86806671 GCA_034780895.1 Rhynchobatus australiae
GGAGGGTTATGGGCTGGGTGCAGGTAAATGGGACTAACAGAATAATGTTTCGGCACAGACTAGAAGGGCCGAATGGCCTGTTTTCTATGGTTCTACGGTTCTATTGGCTTGCTGACTTTGTGATTCCCTGAGGGAGCAGTGGTGTGGTATCAAAAAGCAGAGGCTATGTAGCATACAATATGAGGTGGGTTTGTTGAGAGGATTTTCAAATACTCAGTCATATCCTTCAAGATGTGTTTTACCATTCATCCTTGAATTGTTTTTCTGTTGTTTTGTGCACTTATGTTGAGTGTAAATGAACTTATTGTTCTTTAATTCCTGTTCAGTTTGTGTTTAAAGCATTAAGATTCGTTATCGATGAAGGAAATTATGGATTCTTTTTGCCTTTGGTACAAGGCTACACATGCACCACCACAGATAAATTCAGATCAAACAGTTGCAATATTTTGGTATTAACATTGAAATTTACTGAAGGATCTGTTTCTGAAAAAGAAAAATAATGAATTGGAATTAATTAAGAAATGGCTTTGGCCAAGTAAAGAAAGGTGGAATGGGTCATTGATGCAGTGTCTAATTTCAGACTTTAGGATTTAATCCCGTCCTGATTAATATTGATTGTTGGGTTTCCCACCACTCAAATTCATCAGAAACTTTCTGAAAATAAATTATGAGCCTTTAGAGGCCTGTTTAATTAGGGGATTGCATTACAAGTTTGGAGATTTGTCTTAATGTCTTTAAAGCAGGAAAGGTTTAAAGAGTAAGGTAGGACACCTGGTTCAGTGGTGCCACAAGAACAACCTCTCACTCAGTGTCAGTAAAACTTAAGAACTGATTGTTGGCTTCAAGAAGAGGAAGGAGGGTGAACACGTGCCCATCTACATTGGTGGATTGGGGGTAGAGAGGGTCAGCAGCTTTAAGTTCTTGGGCCCAGCACATCGATGCAATGACAAGGAAGGCACGCCAGCGTCTTTACTTTCTTAGAAGTTTCAGGAAGTTCGGCATGTCACCAAACACTGTAACAAACTTCTACAAAAGTACTGTTGAAAGACTGGGTTACATCATGGTCCGGCATGGCAATTCGAATGCATAGGAATGTAAGAAGCTGCAGAGAGTGGTGGACTCAGCCCAATACATCACTGTCACATGCCTCCCCACTGTCAGTAGTATCCTCATGAGGTGCTGCCTCAAGAAGGCAACATCTATCATCAAAGATCCCCACCACCCAGACCATGTCACCTTCTTGCAGCTGCTATCAGGCAGGAAGTGCAGAAGCCTGAAATCCCACACCACCAGGTTCAGAAACAGTTACTTCCTTTCAACTATATAGTTCTTGAACCAATCTGCACAGCCCTAATCACTACTTCAGTATAGCAACACTATGACCACTTTGCATTTACAATGGATTTAGTTTTTTTTTGCTTTAATTATGTTCTTTCTTGTATAATTTTGTATAATTTATGTTTAATTTATGTTTTTCTTGTGAACATTGTGTATCTAATGCTCTGTGCCTGTGATGCTGCTGCAAGTAAATTTTTCATTGTACCTGTGCATGCATGTACTTGTGCATATGACAATAAACTCGACTTTGAAAGAGTCACGTAAAATCATTAAGGCTTTTAATAAACAGTTTTTAATAAGAAGTAATTACTTCCTAGGGCAGGAAGGTCAGGAAAAGAAAGGACATCGATTCGAGGTAACTGCCAATGGAACTAGGTACTGGACTGAGGATAATCTGATATGTGCAGCATAGTGTTACAATCCCTGATATATCACTTGGAAAGATGGAGGATGTAAATAGGGAATACTTTCAGGAGAGAGCTGCATGAACATTTGTAGGAGAGAGGTTTTCAGGGCTGTGGGACAGGGCAGAAGAATAAGACTAATAGGGGGCAGTTTCCAAGGGCCAGAACAGTAATGAAGGAGCAGTTGGCCACCACCTGTGCAGGTTTATCTGAAGACAGAATGTCTTGGAAACTCACCTTGAGGCTCTCTGAGACCTATCTAGAGCTTCTCAGGTTGTTTTATGAGGCACGGACTGAAAATTCCCAAGCATTTTTCCATGCAGCCTAGACCAGGCTACCTCCAGGAGCATCAATCCTATGGCCTCATCAAGTGCAGGAAGTGCTTTCATGAATTTTTATAAATTGCAGGGATAACTAGAGATCATCTGCCTCTCAGAAACACACAAAATCCATCCTTCTCAACTCAATCACCTGGGTCTCCAAGCATTTGCCCTCTCTGACAACATGTCCTTTACCATCTCTCCTAATGGCTCATTTGGTAATCTTCATTTCCTTTCCTTGTATCTCTCTGAACTTGCAACCCTCTGCAGTCTCTTCCTTCTCCAATTCTAGTTACTTGCACATCTGATCCTTGTCAGGGAATTCATCCATGCCAACAATTCCATACAAGCCTCCCAAACTGAAGGACACCTCCGGCAGCTAATGGACAAATTGTACCATGTAAGCACAGCATTCAGATTGACCATCCATATCAGGATGATAAATGTCTGGGTCCAGGACACTGCCAGACCACTGCCACTTAACATTGGGCTATTGACGGCTTCATATTTCAAGGCAGAACAATCACCAGCAGTGTCACTTGATGCTGATGCGTTGTGGCCCAACAGCAACCTGATGAGGAACACCAAATTGCGAGTATGCCAAGCCCATGGCCCCTGAACACCACCCTATAGCAGTGAGGCTTGGACAGTGTATCCAAGACATAAGGAAATGTTTTGCAATTTCCACCTTTGCTGCCTCTGATACATTCTAGGCATCTCCTGTTGGGCAAGATTATCAAGAGATGTTGGAGCAACCTAATTCTGGTGGCATAAATTAATTACCGAGCCAATGATGTTTGTCCTGGATTAATAGAGTGATAGAGTTGTACAGCACAGAAACGTTCCCTTTGGCCCAACTCATCCATGCTAACTGTGATGCTGATCTATGCCAATCCTGTTTTCCCCCATTAGGCCTGTATCCCTCTACACTTTTCCTTTCACAGTACCTTTAAATGCTGTAATTAAATATGCCTCTACCACTTGCTCTGCAGCTCTTTCCATATAACTTACCACCCTCTGTGTGAAAACTTTGCTCCTCAGAAGTCTTTTAAATTTCTCCCCTTTCATCTTAAAACTATGCCCTCTAATTTTAGACTTCCCCACCCTAGGATAAAGACTCTGACTATCTACCCTATCCGTGCCCCTATTAATTTTATAACCTTCACCCATCATCCTCCTATATTCCAGGGAGAATAAAACCTGCCATAACCTTCTGTCCCAGTCTAACGTGTGGGACCATGTCAACAACCTCACTAAAGTCCTTGAACCACCACTACCACCCTATCTTCATTACTTTTCTTAGTTACGTCCTCAAAAAACCAAATCAGATTTGTGAGACAGGATTTCTCCTGCGTGAATCTATGTTGACTTGATACATTAGTCTCTGCCTTTCCAGTGGACTTAATTGCTGTCCCTTCAAGTTTTAAAAAATTACTTCCCAAGCATTTCCCTATCATTGATGTAAGGATCACTGGCCTGTAGTTTCCGTGCTTATCTCTATTTCCCTTCTTGAATAAGGGAACAACATTAGCTATCCTCTGGTGTTCTGGTACCTCACCCACAACTGATGAAGAAACAAAAGTCTCCGTAAGAGCCCAGCAGTCTTTTCCTGTGTTTCTCATATCTTGGGATAGATTCCATCAGACCTTGGGGAATTATCCACTTTCCTGTGGGCCAATATCTTGAGCACTTACTTCCTGACGCTATATCCTAGAAAAGGATATAGGGAAAACAGAGCCATACATTTTCCATCCTATCTGTCCAGTGTCCTCTGATGTAACAGAGACTGCCACACCAGAGTGGGGATGTTAAACTGCATTAGATGTTTCGCAAGGTGCAAGGCATCATCCTATGGACTGTTGCCATGCAGGCTTTGAGTTCAAGTTCATTTGATCATCATTCCTGTGATGGATATTTTACCAATGTCAATAGTGTAAATTGTTGTTGTTATCTATGGTATTGGACTTTGTTGTAACCTCAAGCACAGGCCATTCAGGTTGGTGAGATCAGTGAACCAAACACATAACTGACGGGCTAGGCATTACTGAGTTCATGCAGTGTGCTCTCTGACAACATCAGTGTGACCCAAGGCAGTGAAGCACTGAAAGCAGGTGAGTTGTATTTTGTCAGGAATTCTGCTGTTTTCCACCAAACTCACTTGCCACACTCCTCAGCCGCTCACTCCCTCAACACAATGCTGCCATAATGTCTGAAGGTGAGCTGCACAATGCTGTCTGGGAAGCCGCTGAAGTCTCCAGCTGTGCTTTCAAAGGGGAAGGCTGCGAGCACCATGCAGTACTCAGTCTCGAGGGCCCCACTTTGAGGAAGCAGACCTGAACCCATAGTGGCGGAGATGGGGATTTTGGACATCATAGGAATTATTGAAGTCAGTGATTCCATCTTTATCACACATGGCATTTTTTTAAGAGTCCCTTTTCATGGTCTCCAGATTCTGCATTGTTAGTAAGTAATTGATTTAAAAATTGGGTGAGTGCTTTCACAGTTTTTAATTTATTGTCTAAAATTTACAGCATACAATCACTCCATTCCACCCATGGCAGTGTTTATGATCTGCATGAACCTTCCCCCACCCTTCTTTATTTAACCACATGAACATAGCCTTCTGTTTATTCCTTCCTTCCTCAAGCTTATCCAGTTTCCTCTTCATCAAGGTTATTTGCATTGAGTGCTCCTTGTGGCAGCAAGTTCCAACTTTGAAGCTCTCTTGATATTTTCAAAAACAAAAAATTCCTGAGTTTTCTCTTTAATTTATTAGTAGCTATCTTGTATTTATAGCCTCTGGTTCTGGTCTCCCACATTTGGAAACGTATTTAAGCCTACCCTATCAAACACTTTCATCAATTACAAATCCTCCATTTGTCCATCCTTCTCTGTCCCAGCAAAAGGAGCTCCATTTGTTCAGGTTTTCTTAATAAGTATAACATTTCATGTAATTTTTTTTGTTCTTCTTCCAGTAATTCTATATCCATTTTATAATATGGAACTCAGAGTTGTGAAGAATAACCCTTCTGTACAGCTACTGTCTGTACCTCACAGTTTTCTATCATATGTTGTAAGGCATTCCCAGTTCATTGTATTCTGTCATGGAAACAACTTATTTATCAAGTATTGAATGGGCGTTACTGACTGATCCGTTTGATTTTTTTTATTTGTTCTCAACTTAATCAACTTTCCTATGTCTGATGTGCATTGTTCATACAACTGGATCAAACTTCAGATATATATGAAGGTTTGAATTTATTTGGTAAAGTAATTTTTATACCATTATCATCTGGAATTAATGCAATGAATTCAGAAGTTGTCACCCATTAGAAATGTAAGAATATTCATCATGAAAATATCTTAATGTTTGGAATTTTTAATGTGGTGCTGGGCCAATTAATTGGTTTAAAATGTCTATCAACAGGGATTTTGGTCATTGACTAATCACCTTGTCATCTGGCAAGCTGGGAGGACATGTTCAGATCTGTATCCTGTTGCTGAGATGATGCAAAGATCATTTCACAAACAAAACAGTTGCAGTATGTTTCTGGAATGTGCTGTTGTTGTGGAACTTAATCAGAATTTTTAACCTTTGTGTGAAATAATAGTAGGTGCAAATTAAATTTGTGTTTCAGCAGACAAAGTGTGTTTTGTGCCAGCTTCAAACGAAATTCCTTCATCCCTCAACAACCAACCAAAGAAAATTGGATGGGTGGTGAGGGAGTGTGTATGTGCTGGTAGGAGGGGTTATTTCATGCATGACATATATATTCTCAATGGCAAGGCTGACTTTTTTTATTCATCTGTAGTTGTCTTGAGATGAAAGTGATGGGCTTTGCTCTCCTTGTGTGGCAGAAGTTTATGAGCCAGGAATTGTTCTCGGGTCTCCATCTTTGCTTCACATTCCATCAAAACTGAGACTTGCATTTCAGGACTTCCTTCAGTGCTTTGCAGTCAGTTGAGTAATTTTGAAATGTACTCACTAATGTCAGAGTGCATCAGCAATTTATGCACAACAAGCTCCCATAAATTGCAATGTGATTATTGCCAGATAATCTGTTTAGGTGTCATTGAGTAAAGGCTAAATATTAGTCAGGACACAGGATATTTCTTCTGTTTCTCTTCAAAATTGTGTGATAAGAACTTAAATGCATACATGTGAGGGGTCTTGGTAAATAGTTTGTGCCTCAAAGAAGGTACCTCCAGCAATGCAGCACTCCCTCAGTACTACAGTGATATGGAAGTCTTTTCTGATGTCAGCAACTGAACTACAGTTGACTCTCCATTCCTAACTGGCAGCTCATTTTCCCCACCATTGTCTCTTTTTTTTCCCCTTTTCTCTTTTATTTGCTGCAGACAAATGTACATTCTCAAAGGTAACAGTATGAATTTGCATTCTGAAGACTATCAGCTGCTAATATGCACTTTGCCAATGCTTTATTTCCTTTAAGCCATTCTAAGCAGCAACAGCCTGAAAGAAAATGCTTTGGGGAGGAGAATTTTCTTTGTTGCCATCCATCCCATGGAGTTGGACGCTCCACATGGGTTACATCAATGCTTTAAGGGGTATGGAACTCCTGAAGTGGCCACCATAAGTGGAAGCTCTCAGGTACTGATTGTTACTGATAAACCAAGGCAGCTCATTTGGGTGAGCCACATGGTATAAAGCATTTTAACCAAATCAATACCCCTAGATGCTTCAGAAGAGAATTATAAAACAAAATTTGACACTGAGGCACACTGTAGAAGATAAATCACTGAGATTGGTTTTAAGGAGTGCCATAAATAAATAGAAGCTGAGAGGAAGGGAATTCTAAAGTCAAGCATTGAAGCAACTGAAAAGACAGGCACCAAAGTTGCAATATAGCTGAAATCACAGAGAATTTCACTTCTGGTCTCTGTGGTTTTATCTCAAAGAGTCAGCACACACTTCACTTGGAGAGGGTAGCCACTTCCAGGACTATCACACTATGATTCTCCCAACAGGATCAGAGTCATGGAGTCATACAGCACAGAAACAGGCCCTCAGCCATCCATTAAGTAGCCATTTACACTAATATCTATCAGCACTTGGCCCATGGCCTTTTAGATCTTGGCAATTGAAGAGCTCATCTCCAAACTTAAATGTCTGCCTCCATCACCCTCTGAGGTAGTGTATTACAGATTCTAACCACCCTCTAGGTGGAAAATGTTCATCCTGAGATGCTCTCTAAATCTCCTACCCTAAATTGTGCTCTCTAGTTTTTTGTACTCTCCCATGGGGAAAAGCTTCCGACTATCTACGCCGTGTACCCTCCCCCCTCATAATTTTGTATACCTCAATCAGGTCCCCCCTCAGCCTCCTCTGCTCCAAGGAAGACAAACCCAGCCTATCCAGTCTCTCCTCATAACTGACAAGTTCCATTCTAGGCAATATGCTGGTGAACTTTCTTTGCATCTTCTCCAGTGCAATCATGTCCTTCCTATAGTGTGGCAACCATAGCTGCACAGAATACTCCAGCTATGGCCTAACCAGTGCTTTATGAAGATTCTTTGGTGGAAGCTCAAATATCTAAACAGTCTTAAGCACCTGTTTGGATAAATTGGTATCCCTCATTATCTGCTGTCTGCTCTCCTGCACATCAGTGGATCTAAGAAATCTCTCTCTTCCTCAGCTCCAGTGGAGTGTCTATAATTTTATGGGACCACTTCTCAATAAAGCCAATGTATCTGTTTCTTCACCCTTCAACTAGAAGCTGCCATGATATGAGCCGGCCGGATTACCTTGACAATAGAAGGAGTGAAGCCTCTTTGGCTCGATACATCCAGTAATCTTAATTTATTGAGTGGAAACATGCAAACAGTGCATCCATCTCCTCCTCTTAGGCAGTCCATGTGGATTGGGGATGACTTGCCTCCCTTCCAGTTTTGTGGGTCCTTAGTTGATTGATGAGGTTAGTGTGGGTACTGCAGCTTCAGTAATTAGCTCACAACCAGCATACCCTGCTGAGCAGAAATCTTGTAATGAACATCCTGCCTGAGCTGAAATTGGGACACTTACATAAAAGCAGAGGTCAGTTGACCTACCAAGCACTTTGCACCCAGGGATCAGGAAGCTCCCAATATTTTCCTCACCCAGCCCCCAATCCCTTCAAACCACATCTTCAACCTGCCCAATCAGTAGGCACAAAAACATATTTTCCCTCCCAGGGACTGGGCACCTCAATTGGCCAGTTGGTAAAGAAACTATCTACTTCCCTTCCATGGACCTGGAACACAATAATCCCAACTTGCCCCAACAGCATACGCCCCATCAGTACATAAACAAAGTTCTTTGCCACCGATTGGAAAACCCCACAACCTCCTGCATAGCAAAAAATATGGGCGAACCTCAATTCCCTCTCACTACCCTCCCCCAAGATAGATGTAATTCTAACTCACTATCCCCTCCTTTTTATACCCTTCTCCATTCCTATCTCATGTTCTCCTGAAAAGGGCAAAAAAAACCATATAAGGTTAATTTGTAATTTGCCACTTAATTCAATGGCTGCATGACAAGAATATTGTAACACGCAGCAGCAAAACACTTAGAAGAAAAATGAACCAACCGCACTATTGTGTCCTAATGATGGGATGTCACCACATGTCATATTTCAGTGCCAAAATAAATTCAGGACAGTGCCGGTAAATAACAGCCTTATTTATTCAGTAGAGGCTGCCTGGGGAGTCACAAGATCCAACTGACATCTGAACACGATGTCTTTTGTTGTGTTTTCTAATCTAAACAATGGCAGGGTTGATCACTAGACTCTGACTTTCAACCCCCATGGTGCTTCTAGATGGGTCCCTTAATTCACTTTTCTCCTCAGTGTAACTGAATAGATGGCCTTTATTTGAACTGTTGATTAATCATTTGACAGTAGGCATGTTCGGTCATTAATAATTAATGATTGACATTAGGAGAAATACTTAGGGTGAAACACTTCAGTTTTCAGGTTATTTGAAAGTATTAATTTTGAAATATTTGCTGCAAAGAAATGTATAAGGTTATAAAAGTTATGAAATTATCTGTAAACTGTCTGAGTTCAGTGGTTGCAGGATTCGTGTGTCTAATTCTTTTTATTATTTTGTAAGTATGAAAAGATGATCGTAAGTCTTATCATAAATTATGTTGGATTGTCTTGCAGGAAGTACTAATGGGTAATATTCTCTAATTGGAAAGACTAATGGCCCATTCACACGAGAGCTTTTGATTTACATCTATAATGAATATGCTGATACTAAATGAAAAGCTGGAATGTAAATATTGAAGAGAAATCTGATCTACAGTTGACATGAAGCAAAAAATTCATGCCCCAGCATCCATGGTCAATAGTAAGGTTTTAACCATTGAAGCCTAGGGTATAAAGGTTCTTGTAGCTAACCCATGATGTTACAATAGTTGGAATTAATGTCAAACTATAATGTGGAAAATGATGTATTTTAAATCTGAATTTGCTATGAAAATTCCTGCAAACTTGAGGTTGCACCAAAATTGCGCTCAATATGCTGATGTACAATTTTGCTTGATTTCCTGTAAATCACCTCATCAGCATATCCATCCATTCTTTAATTTGAAATTTTCATTTTTATGCTTAATCAATTATTATTCACATTCACGAAACACAATTCCTAGAAATTCTAGTGCACCCAGATAATGAGATATTGCAGTAACCTATTCATAACTTTGTAAGTCGTGAGCCTAAGTTGGGCTTCGGGTATGAAATCAAGACCATTACACTTGTACACATCTGAAAATGTGCCACCAGGTTTGGAGGCTATGTCCAGGGTTCAACTGGGAGAGAGGGTCTTGGGCTGATGAAGCAAACAAAGTAAATGTATGGGGGAGGTGGGGGTTGGGAATGGATGATTGGGATTAGAGACCAGGGTATGGTTATTGAGCCCAGAAACTGGAACGGGAGTGATGATGTCTGGAACATCAGGGCTGGTGAGTGTTGGGTAGTGGCTGAGAATTGAAGCCTGGATTAAGATGGAGATCAGATACATTATTAATTTAGGTCATAGGTACAATCAGGTTAGTGGCAAGGGATCAGCACCTGGGCTTGGGGACCTGGGGCTCAAAAAATCGAAGATTAACAGTTTCCAGCTTTGTTCCCTCTGATATATCTGTGGTATCTCTGGTGAGGTGTTGGAGTGCACCAGTTCCTGCAGTAGACAGGATACTTCAACCTATCACATAATTTTGAAGCAAACCAGGGGAAGTATTCTTGGTGTCCTGACCAAAGTTTAACACTAATTCCACACACTGCTATCCAAAAATGCATTTATACTACCAATCCCAATCTCCTGAAACCCCTCTGGTCAGATTTCTGATCTATATCCCCGGTCATTTATCTGAAAGCTGACAATACACCTCTAACAAGTAGCTAAACGCTGACCTACCTCTCCCCAGCCACTTTCCTGATTGCCACACATCTGCTCCCCACCCTCCACTCCTTGTACCACCCCACTATTCTCCACCAACAGGCACTTTACTGATTGCTGACCCAATCCCAGACCCTAATCAGTCAT
>JAUZTB010000076.1:86851804-86862059 GCA_034780895.1 Rhynchobatus australiae
CAAAATGCTTTCATCAGTTTCTGTTGCCTTATCCTCACTTAAAATGTACATAAAAGTTCATTATCAAAGCTTATTAGTGAATAGCCTGGAGATAATGCAAGCCAGTGCAAGTTGACAGATAAATAGAAAATATATTGCAGCAAGAAAGGCTTTTTACCACATGCTCATGGTGATTCTTTTAGCCACGTAATTTAAAATTGATTAATCACTTCAGTGGTGTTTATTAGGATACTGCTGAAATATGTGATATCCTTTAAAGTTCAAGGACAATGTTCTATTTAAAAAATAACTTTTTTCCAGCAGATGTTTTCAAGGTATTGAAGAAAATCTGTTTATTGTATCTATTTAAGAAAGATCTATCTTTTTTTTTAAAAGAAGCCTAAAATGTGTTACATGAATGAACATTAATTTGGAAGTTTTATCTGGTAATGCTCTTAGAAAATTTCACCAAATTAAATGTGAAGGGTTATATTTGTTTAGTAGAGTGTGGCATTTTAAGAACTGCCACATTTTTGCAATTTTATTGTAGTCAGTAACTTTCTTTTTGGATTGTTTAAAAAAAATATGGGCATGCATCCAGGAAACCCGGATCTGTGACAAAGACAAAGTACTTTGAGCTGAATAACCATCTGTGCCTCCTGTTTTTGAGCATGCAGCTTTCCACTGTGAGATGACTGAAAGTTACAAAGTTTTTAGAGGAGCAGGAAATGTATATTGGGTTGAGAGAAGCACAAAGGAATAGGCCATCTGCCTTTTTCTTTCCTCCATTCAGTATTCATGAACACCATAGCATTAAATGCCAGATTTCAGAAACTAATCAGAAAAGCTAATGAAACATTTTCCTTTGTCTCAGTGGGGCTGGAGTACAAAAGTGAACAAGTGACGTTTCAGTTTTGCAGAAGCCATTTGGAGAATTATGTGAGTCTCAGATACTCTACCTTGTAAAGCATATTTTGGCCTTGCAAGGCTATGGTGACAGTGCAGTGCTAAATGTAGTAATACAGAGGCCTGGACTAACAATCCAGCGACTCCAGTTCAAATCTCATGATGGCAGCTATGGAACTTAAATTCAGTTAATAATCTGAAATCTGGAAAAATAAAACGGATGTTCGTAATTATGAGTACAAAAATCAAAAACCAGTCTGGTTCACAAATGTTCTTGAGGGGAGAAATCTGGTCTATATGTGACTCTAGACCCACCCCATGTAGTTGATTTTAATTGCCCTCTGAAATGGCCTAGCAAGCCATTCATGATTTCTCTTGGTCTAAGAGAAATTTGGGTATGGGCAATGAGTGCTTGTCATGCCAGTGATATCTGGATCCCAAAAAATTGAATGAAAAATAAACTGAGATTTATTGGATTAAATTATGAGTACATGTGTTCCCTTGAAATTAGGAGGGTAAAGTGATCCAGTTGAGGCGCTAAACAAAGAAGGTATACAATAAGGTAGAAAAAGAGAAACTGTTTCTATTAGAGGAGGAGTACTGAACAAGTGGAAATAATCAAATTAAGGCAAGTTGAGGAGTGGCATTGGGAATTCCCTTCCATAAGAGACTATAAATACAGGTGGAAATTTGCAAGTTAATAAGGCTATCATGCAGTTCCTTGCTTACCTATCTGACTCCCAGTCTGGAAACAATCATGTTTTAAATTGTTCAAATACCTCCATGGCTTTGCCCTCCCTATCCCAATAGATTCTTTACCAACTCTCTGAGATGTCTGCACTCTTCCAGTTCTGGGCCCTTGTAAGTTCCTTCACTGCACCCTAGAAGTCTTGCTTTCAGCTGCCTCTGCCTCTTTAGCTCTCTTTTTTAATCTCTTTGATTAGGATTTTGTCACAAGTCCTAATACCTCCTGAAGCTCTTCAGTGTGAAATTTTGTCTGATAACCCCCCCCATTGCTTTAGGATTTTTTTGCTGCAGTAAAATCTAAAGTATTCCATCAGGCATAAGGGTGAATAGGACTTAGTGCTACTTAGGGTATAGGTAGCAGACGTTTCGCATCATAACATTTTTGAGCTGATGTATCATTGTTATCTGTTGCTGCTTTTAATGTAACTTAAACTGACTATTGGTCAAAAGGATGGGTAAGATTGATTAGTGTGAACCTACAGTTAATGTATGATGCTATATTTAGTTTGTAGTGTTTGTCCTATATTAAACCATAAAATTGACTTGTCCAAAAATTCTGCCAACAGCCACTTAAATTCCATTAACTCTGACCACTCATTTCAAAAAATTGCAGAAACAGAGTTCTAACTCTTCCATTTTAGTTCTTCATAATTTTAATCGTAACAGTCTCAATGGCTTGGATTTTGTGGTCAGCAGTGAAATGATGGTGTTTACACTGGCTTTGAAGAAAACTGACCACAAAGATCTTGCCCTGGATGGTGGAGGTCGGGGGTTTAGGAGGTGACGCTGAAGAAAGAGTGGCTGATTGCATGGAAGTGCGTATTTGAATGGTCAGCCCACCCAAGATGGGAGAACAATTGCAAATGCCACAGGCAACAGCAATTTATCTTTGCCACCTTAGGCTTTTGCTTCTCCCAAATAAACTTTTGATGCATCCAACAGTATTGGTGCTTATCTGTATTTAAAGGATTACTGCCAGCCTGGCCACTGTCAAGAGGCACTTGTGTAAGTGAATGAGATATAAGCAAGTGGTATGCTTACAAAGTGCATATATCCATCTGTGCAAATAAAGTAACATTGTTGCTATGCAATTGTACTTAGCAGTAAAGTTGTTATGATACTTTATTGTTGGGTAAGCTCTCTAGTTTATTATTGTTCATGTATCAAGATAACCAATTTATACAGAACTCTGACCATTTTTCTCATCCAAAGGCCAGTGGAAAAATAAAAGTTGTGTCTTTTAAATTACATGAAATAAGCAATCTAATTTCAGCACACTTGATTTCAGATTGCTTTCAGAGAACTAAACTTTCAGTGATATGATACAACATGACTTCATTAGTCATTAGAACTATCTGTGATTCTATATTATTGAATGTAGAGTTCCAGCAGTCCTTCCTGCAGAGGTTGTAGCTACTGCTATTTTGCTGTTATTTCAATCAATACCACTGTGGAAGACAAACTGGGGGCCTCATGGTAGGTAGATGATTGTAATAATATAACTTAGAGCAAAGAATCCAGATACATGCAAGTAGTGGTAGGAGGGCCATTGTGCAAGAAGGACTTATTACAAATCATTATTAAAGGCTACATTCACAGAAATTTCAACAAGCTGGGTTCTGACCTAGTTTGTAGAAACATCCACTCCTCTCCAATATTTCTCTCCTTTTCAACACTTGGATAATTGTAACTTCTCATATAATTTAATCTGGCCCCTCTTTGTATCTTCCTGATTTGTTGAAACATTTACCCCATTTAGGAGCTCTGGATTTAAAAAAAATGGCCAGTGCTAATTCCTTCCCTTATTTTTCTCAATGTCAATTTGTACACCAGTTGAATTAGGGAATGCATTTATTACCTTTCTCTTGTATCTGCCAAGGGTAGCTGTACATACACCTCTCTGCCTGATCTCATACTGCTTGATGCCTGTGAAGATCCCATATATGGAATTTCTGCCAGTACATGAATAATGCAGATCATCGTGTTTCCAATTCCACATCGGTATGTCCCTAGTGTTTTCTTGTTATCTCCTTAAGTTTTACCTGTGTAAACTCTCCTTCAGGTTTCTCTTCCCATTACTTTTAAGTGCACCCAACTGCATGGGTGCATTATGCTAAGATCATGTTGCTTCAACTCCCTACTGCTGTAATTTCAAAGGAATTACAGAGGGTGTATGATCAAAATAAATGAGTGTTTGCATAGATTCCATTGATTCCCTGCTCATTCTACACAGCACTTACATGGAAGTAATCAATACATCTTTTACAGCAGAGCATATCTCAGAAGCAAGATACTTGGCTCTCCTCCAGGGTATTATGGTGGTTTCCCCCTTACTTATTTCTATTTGTCTCTTAAAGGGGTGATGTTGTGAAGTGATCAAATCTATGCAACTACCTTGCCCTGAAGTTGCATTATATATTCTCAAGCTCCATGCCAAAGTATAGCTGGATCGAGTTTATCAGTTTATTTTGCTAATTCTGGAAAGACAGTTAATCATTTAAAAGTAGGTGGGTGTGACCCACATGTCTATTTCTGTAGTTTTGATTAACATCAAAATTGTACATCGTCAAAATTGTGGGTGTGAAGGAAATCCTGAAGGGTTATATAATTAGAAGAAACTGCAGAGATGGGGGCTGCAGCAAATTTCTAGAGGATTTCAAAACCTGGATGTGTATTCTAGAGTTGAGATGATGTTTGTGCAAGAGTTCCATAGCTCTAATTGTTAATATAACAAGTTAAAGTTTCTGTAGGTTGACAAGGAGGGAAATGGACTGGTCAAGTTAGAAATGAGGAAGAAGATGTTATGAGGAGCTCAAATAGTTTTGGTAATGTTTGCACATGTGAATTGCGCACTAAGATTGTACACTAGTTCAGATTATTTTCTGGGATGAGAATAGCATGTGTGATGGGGACTAAAAAGAATGACTTTAATTTTTCCCTATTTACAAATGTGGAAAATTACAATTCATGCAGTGTTTTATCTCAGATTAATAGTGTGGTAAATCTGAGATAGGAGATGAGTGCATACACGATGCATGTGGAATCTGATATTTCCAAGAGGTAATCTTTAGGTAACAGGGTGAATGATAGGAACTATAGAGTGCACATCATTTTCTGGAAACACCTAGCAGATCAGGCAGCATCTGTGGAGAGAAGCAGAGTTGATGTTTTTGGTAAAAGATCCTCTTTTGGGCATTTTCTGAGGTACTGTGGATTGAAGCTGGCAAAGAAACAATTGTAGAAGAATGGAACTGAGCAACATTTATTTACAGCATTTTGCTGGAGAGTGAATGAGATGTGTTGAAGGAAAATGAAGGGGTTAGCTTTGTTAAAGTCTGCAGGTAAGTTGAGAAGGAGAATGAAAAGTTTGCCACCTTCAAGTTTGAGAGGCATACTGCCAATTTAATAATGTGGTGGAGCTGGAAATCAGATTAGACGAGATGTGGGATGGGAGCTTGCTGAAGGAACATTGGAATAGTTGTCTATGATTGTGGGCTTCAAGGAGAGAGTAGCTGAGGGAGGACAGTTGTTTTGTACACAGCGGTTCACTGAGTGCAGCAGTCGTCAGAATGTGGTCAATGGTGAGGGAAAGCTGATGAGAATGGAATTTGTGGAAGTCTGCATAGTTGCTGGCATTTGGTTCAGTGGTGTTACTTTTTTTGCCAGTCAAACAGGTGGATGGTGAGTCTTAAGAATTTCGTAGTTCAAGTATGGTGCCAGAACGGAGGCCCACTGCAGTTTAAAGACAACACCGGCTTGGCAGTTGTTCAGAGTGTGCTGTTTTTATTGCTGCAGTTTATTGGACAAAATTAAGATAAAGACTTTACATCGTAGCTAGTAGTATTTGGAGTGGAATAAGGGCTCTAGCACGGTCAATATTCTTTATGGGGGTTGATCAAGGAGTTCAATTTAACTCAGCAGGGTACCCAGGGGAAGTCCAAGCGATTGTAGGGGAAACACATGAACTCCACGCAGACAGCAGCCGAGGTCAGGATTGAAAACAGGTTGTGAAATGCTTCTCCTGGGCAATGAGGGAAGTGGAGGACACTTCTAGTTTTCCTTTTGATTGTCTGCAGGTGTGTAGCTTCAGCCACTGGCTAGCCACAGTATGGAGCTGGAATTGTGGATGGATTTACTGTGTACTTGGTTTCTCGATGAGATATTGTTTTCAGGCCCTCCTTTCTGCACCTTAAATTCATGTGCCTCCTTCAAAGGTACCTCAGCAAAGATGTATACCAGTTATAGCAGGACATGTTGCAATCTCCGAGTTACCATTATTATTTTTATGCACCATAGTTTTTTTTGTGAAACCTGAGTCTAATTGGTGTATCTCAAGTTCTACTTGTATATGTGGTGACTGGTAGGAATGTATTAGGGGTTTGGATTGAAGGGGTTCTTATTTAAGTTGGAGATACTGCTACATGCATATCAACACACTACTTCTGCCTCAATAAATCCTTTTGTTCAGCAAATATAGTATCAAAAAATTTAATGAGTTTGTTCTTTGTCCAGCATTTCATGGCATTGCCAGGCAAAATATATAGCATAATTACTGTGCCATTTGGTTTTTGTCATCTTAATTTTGAACACTAGAAAAGATTTGTATTCACATTAGCAACTACTTCAGTTATACTAGGATTAGGAACTGGCTTGGTGTGTTTGATCATTGAATGATACAGATTTTCATTAGTATAACTTGTTCAGTATTTCTGTGCAGATTTTAGAATTCTGTTATGAGTATTGCAGTGTTTACGGTATAGTAGTATCCTTTCAATGGCTTATTGTAGAAAATATTTGATCATACTGAACACTGCAAATAAATTTCATTAAGAATTGTTTGATAATTACAGGTTAATACCTGTCCTTGTGAATGGGATGAAATATTCAGAAATAGATATTATTCTTCTTAAGGTGAGTTAAATTTTTGATGTGAATTTTATTTCTCCAAAGTGTAAACTGTAATTGAAATGGATTTAATGTACCAGCAGTTAAAATATGTCATGAGTCTGGAGTGATCTTGAAGTTAAAACCTTAAGTAACATCAAAAGTTTTTCTCAGGGTGATGTTGAAGAAGATGAAACTGTTCCTGACAATGAGCAAGATATTAAGCCTCGCTTTCACCGATCCCGAACTGTTGCGCAACAGCATGAAGAAGATGGAATTGGTGAAGAGGAAGAGGAAGATGATGATCTAGATGATGATGATACAATTTCTGACTGGAATTTAAGTATGTCTAAACAAAAGTGTAACTTAATTTCCATTCAGCATACCTTATTCATGAATTTTGATTTTATTCTTGTTTAACATCATGAAAACATTTCATTTAAAGACAATGTTTTATATTGGATTGCAATATGGGGAAAATTATAAACAGTTTTAGTTAAAGTTGACAAGAAATGATGGGAATTAACCTATTATTACAATTATTGGGTGGAGTGGTGCTAGGTGTGGCCACTTTCCGCAATGCCCACCCAGACTTGTTTCTGGATGCAGAATGAGCTCTAAGTGACAGCATGCTGAACAAGAGGCCCTGTTCTTGGAATATACTGATAGCCTTTGACAGCTTGATTTTAGCTTTTGGACTGATTTTAAATGTTCTGATATAAACATTTTAACAACTGTTCAGATAGGTCTTTAAAAAAAAATTGAAAACTCCTTAAATTTTTACTTAAATATCATCATAATATAGTTAAATAACTTGATTGCTTACCTTTTATTCAGAGAGTCAACAACTCCATTCAAATGAATGGGGTCACTCTTATACCAGTAAAATGCATCTGTTTCCTCTCCTCGGCACACCAGTGCTCTCACCCTCGTTTTAATAGTGAGTCAAGCAATGTCCTAGCAACTGAGCTGCGGCTCATCATGGACTCCTGCATTTAGTCAAGCATATCCAGAAGCCTGAGATGAGCTGAGCTGCAAAGCACTGTCAGCCAGGTGTTTGCTGTGGAATTGTTAACTGTAAGTCAGCTTGGTTCTGATGAATCCATGGGGAGAGAATTGATATTGCAGGTATATTGATAGCCATTCTAACCTACATCAGTTTACTGCATCTGTACTTTCTGAATAGGCAGTATATCTTCAAGGGTGGAATTTGTATGGTCCAAAACATCTACCAAGCTATAGGATGGCATTTCCAACATGCTAGTATTTGGATATGAAATTAGCTTTGTCTTTGAAATGTCATCTGCTGAGAAGTAAAATCAGGAACTTTTATTTCAAATCAACACTTTGAGTGGGATATAACTGTTAAAGGTTTTTGGAGTAATGGGAAAAATGATTGCTTTATGAGCCATTAAGTTTTTGGTGTGATAATACTGTGAATCAAAATGGTAAAACTATTATACAAATTAAAGAAAGGTGAAGTAATTCTGTTTATTTAATGGATATTCAAAGCTGAAAAGTCCCTGCACATTAAATAGGTGGCCATTAATAATACTTCTCAAAATTCTGTATATCCAGGAAAAGTTCTGTTAGATTGGAAAGTAGCAAATTTAACTTGTCTAAAAACTGAGAGATACAAAGCAGAAAACTTCAGGTCATTTAGCTTAATGTATCTCAGTGCTATTATTAAAGACATTATAGAGGGTACTTAAAAAAAAAAATTCAAGCTAATCAGGCAAAGTCAACAGTTGTATGAAAGGTTCTTGAAGCAACATGCACGGTGGTTAAAGAGGAATCAGTGGATGTACTGTGATTTTCAGAGAGTATTTGATAAGTTATTACATCAAAAGTTATTGTGGTAAGTAAAAGCTTATAGAGTAGGAGGTAACACTTTGGCATGAATAGAAGATTATCTAGCTAACAGGAAAAGGAGAATAAGCAAAATGTTTTCTTATCAAGATATAATGAGTGATAAGCCAGTGATTATTGTTTAGGATTAACAGTAGTGTTGATAGATTGGCTGGTGACACAAAGATAGGGAAATAAATTGTGAAGAGGACATAGAGGTTACAAGGGAACCTTCTGGCAAAAAAAACTTGTCACAAATTGCAAGTCTTCATTCATTTCTCCATCCTATCACATTATCCTCAGCATGGCTCCACATCTCATATACTTCAAAATATCAATTGCAATTAAAGTCTTGTTGCTTGATGTTACAAATATCCTTTTAATGAATGGAAACTGCTTTTTAATCTTTTCTCTTGCCTAACAACTCCTCAGTGTAGCAAATGAGGTTGGTCACACCATGATAGTAACTCTCTCCTCCTGGGAATATCTGAATTAAGAACATTGTTCTTCTGGAATTTTTCTCAAAGCTATCTATTTGCTTTAGTTTACTCCATGGTTAAGAAATTGTGCTGATGTCCCTCTTGATGATTGTTGAGCTCTGGTTTAGTCTCAACATCAGTAGGCATACCTTTTCAGGATATTGAAAAGCCAACTGACGAGCACAGTTATCTTCTTGTCTCTTGAGTTTAATATTAACTTTGAAGGTCTTAAATTTAAGCACCTGAAGGGATTGTATGGCACTAAAATGACATGGCATGTAACATATTTTATTCTTTAGGAAAATGTTCTGCTGCTGCATTGGACGTGCTGGCTAATGTTTTCCGGGATGAATTGTTGCCACATGTTTTGCCATTGCTGAAGGAACTGCTGTTTCACCCAGATTGGGTGGTGAAGGAGTCTGGAATTCTGGTGCTTGGAGCTATTGCTGAAGGTTAGTGGAGAAAATTGAATACTGAAAACAATAAATGAACTTCAAAAAAATCTGTCTACACATTGCAATCTTACTGTCATGTAACTTGACTCATTGAAAAGTATATTTCTCAGTGCCTAAACTTGTGTTTAATGGAAGTGTTCTGTAATAAAACTATTGTAGATTCTCCTTTTGCATGCATTTTATGCCTTAATCTGGTGTCATGGGAGAACATTAGTGAATGAAATACTCATTTCTGTTACCCAGTTTCAAGAGTTCAATGAAAATCAAAGCAACTGCAGATGCTGAAAATCTGAAATAAAAACCAAATGCGGAAACTTTTAGAAGGTCGGGAAGCATCTGTGGAAAGACGAACAGAATTAATTCTTTATGTTAAAGACTGTTCATCGGCCCCTTCTGATGAAGGGTCTTCAATTTGAAACTGCAATTTGTTTTTTTTTCCCACGGATGCTGCCTGACTTAATGATATCTTCAACACTTGACTAATTTATAATTTAGAAATCTGAGAATCATAGGAATTTATAGCCCCTAATATGTCCATGCTATTAACATTGTTATGCTACCTATGCTTAATATCGATTTCTGAACCGTCATAAGGATGTAAATCATTAGACCATAAGACATAAAAGCAGAATTAGTCCATTTGGCTCATCGAGTCTGCTCCACCATTTGATCATGGCTGATTTATTATTCCCCCTCAACCCCATTCTCCTGCCTTCACCCTATAACTTTTGACACCCTTACTAATCAAACCCTATAACTTTTGACACCCTTACTAATCAAGAATCTATCAGTCTCTGCTTTAAATGTACCCAACGATTTGGCTTCCACCGCTGTCTGTGGCAATGAAGTCCACAGATTCACCATCCTTTGGCTAAAGAAATTCCTCCTCACCTCTGTTCTAAAGGGATGTCCTGTTATTCTGAGGCTGTGCCTTCTGGTCCTAGACTCTCCTACTAC
>JAUZTB010000076.1:87103325-87114434 GCA_034780895.1 Rhynchobatus australiae
GAACCATATTTCCTCAAGTATTTATTAGAAGGTTTAAAGTTGTCTTCAACCCTCTCTATCCATGTTGTGAATTTTATCTTCCTTCAATTCATCTCTCAATGTATTGTTGTGCATTGAACAGAATGTTTCTGATCTCCAGTTCTTCTTGACCTCAGCTCCTGAGCTCAGATCCTCTATGTCATAAAGATATCTTTGTTAGTCACATGTACATTGAAACACACAGTGAAATGCATCTTTTACCTTGAGTGTTCTGGGGCAGCCCACAAGTGTCGCCACGCTTCCGGCGCCAACATAGCATGCCCACAACTTCCTAACCCGTACATCTTTTGGAATGTGGGAGGAATCCGGAGCACCCAGGGGAAACCCACGCCGACACAGGGAGAATGTACAAACTCCGTACAGATGGTGGCCAGAATTGAACCCGGTTCGCCGGCTCTGTAATAGCGTTACACTAACCACTACGCTACCGAGACTGCTACTTCGATCGCCATAATATTGTCTGCACCACCCTACCTCTTTATACGTATAATAGTTAAAGTTTACTGGAAAGTTGAAAGTGTTCCTTCCAAAGAAAACAACTTGCATTTGTACACTACCTTTAATGTAGAAAACATATTGTGCCTTTTCACACTGGGTATTTGGAAATAACTCATGAACTGCTGAAGCTCATCCATATCAATGACTTCTCCAGACTTGAGTATTCCATTCCTCTTTTGGTTGGCCTTCCACTTGCCAACGTCCAAGTTCAGCTCATCCAAACCTCTGCTGCACATGTCTCAATTTACTTAACTCCTATCCTTGGCCTTGCTTACCTCTATGACTTACTGATACTTTGTTGTCTCCCGCTTAAAATTCTGCTCTTTGTCTCTACATCCTTTCATGGCCTAACCTTTCCCCTCCTCTATAATCTCCACCAGCCCAATCACCCTTCGCCTCACCTGTACGCTCTCACTTCTTCTCTACCTTTGGCCTGGCCTTTGTGGCCTTCCATCCTCCCTCAGGTTAACAGCAAGTCCCCACACTGGATTTCCAATCTAAAACTCCTTTGTTTCTCCACATTCCTCTCCTCATTTGAGGACCTCCTTAAAACCCACCTTTGACCAAACTTTTTGGTCTTCCCTTCTAAAGTTTTTCATTAGGCATCCATTTCACCCTGTTTCAGAGCTTTGTACCAGCCTCATCTTTCTGTGTTTATGCAATCAAAATGCATGTTCTTGTTTTGATTTAAAAAGTAGACTGTCAAATATCCTGTAATACTAAATAGCAGATGAAGGCAAAAGAGGAAGGCAAGTAATGCCAGCTATTTTGAGTACTAACCTTCACATAATGATAGCTTTGCATTGTTTAAAGACCTCCCCTTAATGACAGCTTCTGTTGTCTTTTTATTTTTTCTAAGTACTTCAGATTCAAAGTGACATAATTTGTTTCTAGTGTGTGCATTTATGTCTATATTTAGTCTATATTTCCAGAAATGGTATTGAATCTTCCAAAATCACTTAAATGTTCATATTTTGCTACTTCAGTGATTTTTTTTTAACTCTGTCTCTTATTACCTTCTAATTTGGATGTTATTTTGCCAAGGATCCTATTGCTCATCAGAAGCTGTTGCTGCTTCGTTCATATATCTTTATGCAGGATTTTTATCATTTGTTTTTGTAGGCAATACAATCATTTTCATGGGGTGGGATAACTTTTGACTGAGTATAGCAGAATGGAGCTTGCTATTTCAAAAAAAGTTCTTAAAACGATGTGGCTTCTTGAATCAAGGCAGAAGTTTGCTCTTGTAAAGGGGACAGAGATGTCAAAATACAAATAACGATGTCATTCAATATTTTAAGTTGTTCTCAAAATCAAGAATGATCAAGAAACTGCTACTGGCCCTTTGTAAATGCTAACTTCCATCAGATGTCTATGTATGGAGGTTCTTTGGATGTCTTAAAATGAGATTTTGAGTATATTGCAGACTCATCGGTTCAAGGGACTTCTATTTAGTTTTAGTCTCAGGAGGGCAATCTGCAACTGCTCTGCACTCGTTCCTGCTCATTACAATTTCTAAATCCACATGTTAGCTTTAGGAGCATGAGGTCCTGATACATTTAGAAGTAGTGTTTGTGCTCGGGTGGTTCAAGCTGACTGTTGAATTTGCACATTGCGAGTGGACTGGACCCCTTGACTTGGCTCCTGTCCTTGGGTATCCTACCTCAATGAAGAGTTCACTGTTCAGTAACTGACTAGGAAGGACACTATGAGAAAATGAATCTGTGTTACGACTGGCTATGCAGTAGTCAGTTAAGAACTGTTGGACTTGAGGTCTCTCAGGGCCATGGTTAGTAGCATTTCAGGAATACAATCAAAATCAAACTCTTCTGAATGTGCTGCATCTATGCATTAGTGTACAAAACACTTGTTGTGCACACTTCAGTGGCTAAATGTCAATGTCAATTTAAACAAAAGATGGAATGACCCTTTTTTGGGCTTGTGGTAGCTTTGAATTTTAGTGAAAGGAAATGTCTGGGAGTATTCTTGCCAGTACAGTAAAATGTTTAAAAAAATCAAAAAGTTTCCATGAACTGTAAAGACTGGGCATTCGGCTCAAATGAGACTTGCAGTCTTTTTAGTTAGAATAGAAATCTTTGTTGTTTTCACTCAACCAACTAACGCAAGCAAAATGTGTTGATAGCTGTTTTGTAACCACATGAGCTTTCCACATCAGTGAGTGTATGTGAACATCAAGTGGAAGCACTGTCTTTAATCGCAGCCAAACACTTTTACAATTCCTATAATTGCTTTTCTCCTACCCTATATATCAAATTGTGCTTAATAGATTGCTGCTTGATTTTATAGTGCCTGTGAGAATGCATTCTGGGACAGCACTGAGAGCTCAACTACTGGGCAGCCCAACTGATAATCCTAAATTCCATTATCACCGAGACATGAAACTGAATTATCAGTGATGTACAACCTGGATTAATCTGGACATTTTGCACACTGTACATTTTCAAACATTGACAGTTAATTATGTTTCCCTATCGTAGATCAAGTTTTACAACAGCAACAAACAATTAAAACTGATTTTTCTCCCTAGGGCCTTACAAAAGATACCTGCAATAACTTGATATGGAAAGGACAGCAGTTGTAAAAACAATGTAGCAAAAGTCTAGTCTTAATAGTTTTAGGATCTTGGTCGATCTCTTTGTAGTAACATGTAATTTTGCATTTTCTGTCTTCTATCCTCAAACTTAAGGCACTTCTTGTTTTAAAATAATGGTGATGAAATGCAGCTTCGCCTCTCCACCCATCTTGTCTTTCCTGTTGGCCTTTATCATGCCTGAAAATGAAACTTGGATGAGCTACTGTTCCCTGCATGGAAGTGTTGGGAAGAGCAAAGCCATCAGATTCAGCTCAAAATCTCTGTATCTTGGCCACCTTCTATCTAACTCTCAATGGCCAAATCAGTCTTCATACAACCAAAGCACCTCAATTGATCTTGATCTGATCTTCTGACCCCACGTCCAGTCCACCATGAAGTCCACCTATGTCCAGTCAGCAGTCCACTATACCCCATGCCACTGCCTGCTTCCACCCCAATTTTAGCCTACTTGTTTTTGAAACTTTTACTCATGGCATTCTCATCTGCAGACTTGGCTGTTCAAGTACTCTTCTGCCTGGACCCCTCCCCCATCCCCACCCCCTGCCTTCAGTAAACTCCAGTGGATCCAAAGATCTGCTTCCAAATAATTTCATGCATTGTTTGCCATCACAACCACAGTTTGTTATTTGAGTTAAAATGGGCAAATGGGAGTTATTCTTGATATCAGAGTTCCGGTGCTGGCTGGAAGGGGTCAGGTAATCTACTCCCGTTCCTATTTTCCCCTGCCCATATGTGAGCTTCCAGTTTTCCTGCACATTACCTATGTGCTGTGGGAGCATAGATTCAGTTGAGCTTGTTCAGAATCCTCTTTGGTCAAAAAAACTCCTCACTCTTCACTCTGATTATTTATGGTTACACAAATATTGCCATGAAAGGTTCACTTTGATCAATATTGGTCTTAGTACCTAAGGAAGATCACATTTGCCTTGGAGCTGGTGCAGTGTTGATTTACTACATCAGTTTCAGGGTTTACATGTTGACCTAGTAGTTGAGATTGAGTAAGCTGGGCCTAAGCATGACTTTAGAAGAAGGAAAGTTGATTTTCTTGAAACATATAAAATTTAAAGAATGTTTGGGTAACCACCTTTTCAAAACAATAGAGTGCTGTCTTCCTGACAATGTTTAAAGTTGTTCACGTACATTCTGTCCACAGTTGATAGGATGCAAAGCTGGGCTGAGAGTAGCAGATGGAGTTCAACCCAGAAAACTGTGAAGTGATTCATTTGGAAGGTCAAATTTGAAGGCAGAATACAGGATTAATGGCAAGATTCTTAGCAGTGTGGAGATACAGAGGGATCTTGGGGTCTAAGTCCGTAGACCCTTCAAAGTTGCCTCGTAAGTTGATAGGGTTATTAAGAAGGCGTATAGTGTGTTGGCCTTCATTGGTCGGGGGATTGAGTTCAAGACCTGTGATGTAATGTTACAGCTCTATAAAATGCTGGTTAGACCACACATGGAGTATTGTGTTCAGTTCTGGTTGCCTCACAAAAGGAAGGATGTGGAAGCTTTAGAAAGGGTGCAGAGGAGATTTACCAGGATGATACCTGGATTGGAGAGCACGTCCTACAAGGATAGGTTGAGCGAGCTAGGGCTTTGCTCTTTGGAGCGAAGTAGGATGAGGTGACCTGATAGAGGTATACGAGGTGATAAGAGGCATAGATCAGGTGGAGAGCTAGAGACCTTTTCTTAGGGTGGAAATGGCTAACACAAGGGGGCATAATTTTAAGGTGATTGGAGGAAAGTACAGAAGGGATATTAGAGGCAAGTTTTTTTACACACACAGTGGTGGGTGCATGGAATGCACTGCCAGTGGTGCTGGTAGAGGCAGATACATCAGGAACATTTAAGGGACTCTTAGATAGGCACATGGATAACAGAATAATGGAGGGGTATGTGGGAGAAAATGGTTAGATTGATCTTAAAGTAGGTTAAAAGGGCAGCACAACATCGTGGGCTGAAGGGCCTGTACTGTGCTGTTATGTTCTATGTTCAAAAAGCACAACAAATATAATCTGGCTAGTTACTTCGCCCATCAGTAAGTCACCAACAGGCTGATGGAAAGTCTCTTTCAAGCTTTATTTACTCCCCAATAAGCTTCTCGCTTCTGCTCTGTTTGGGTTGCGCCCGTTCCACTTTGCTCCAGACCAAACGTAGACCAAGTTGTTGAATTCCTGAGATGAGGTGAGAGCAGGACAGGTGACAATAAGATAACATTTGACCAGATCCAGCATCGACAAGCCTCCTGATAAAAACTATAAGCAGTGGGAACAAGGAAAAGAGTCTCCAGTGATTAAAATCAAACCTTGCACAGAAGAGGATGTTTGAAGTTCTTGGCAGTGAATCACCACAGCACCAAGACACCCCCTCAGGACTTCCACAGGGCAGTATCCAAGGCACAAGCATCTGCAGCTGTTTCATCAATGACTTTTCCTTCAGCATCAAGTCAGAAGTGGGGTTTTTAGTTGATGATTACGCTATGTTCAATTCCATTTGCAACTCTTCAGAAAACGAAGCAATCCTCATTGAATTTGCAAGGAAATCTCAGTGATGAATGTTTGTTGATGTCACTCTGTATTTCTGTGCAAATGCATGTGAGAACAGAAGTGCTGTTAGGTCAGTACTTCAGCCAGCAATACTTAAACAATATCTGGGATGGGTTGATAAAGTGGCAAGTGAGAATTGCACCTCATAAGTGTGTAACAGTGACCACGAGGGAATCTAATCATCTATCCTTAATGATGGTAATGTCACTGAGTGTTAAGCTCACCACCATGTATACCCTGGAAGCTACCATATTTAATACATAAATACAGTGACTGTGAGAAGATGTCAGGTTCTTGGCATCCTGCAGCGACTGACTCTGACACCCAAAGCCTTTCCATCGACATGTCACGAGACAGGAGAGTGGTGGAATTCTCTGACTCACATGGATTAGGAAATTTCAACAACACTTGAGAAGCTCAACACCAACCAGAACAAAGCAGCCCACTTAATTGGCACCCCATCCACCGTCTGAACATTCATGGTCTCCACCACCATTCAAAAGCTACAGAATGCAGTGCAGTCATATGTCTGGGCTACTTTGGCAGCACCTCCCAAACCTGAGATCTCTGCCACCAAAAAAAGGATGACAGCAACAGATGCATGAGTATACCACTTCCTGTAGGTTCCTCTTCAAACTACACACTGTCCTGACCTGGAAATATGTCACCGTAGTTTCATCATCAGTGGGTCTAAATCCTGGAAATCCCTACCCAGAAACAACTTCACCAGATGTACTTTCCTGTTACAAAAAGGTGTTTCACTGCCAGTTTCTCAAGGATAATAACATTTGGACAATAAATGCAGCTTTTCCACCCATGCCCCTTCAGTGAATTTCCCAGTGTGGGAGGTACTCTCAATGCAAGGGACTGGACTGACTCCAAACTGCAGGCTATACTTCTAAAAAGTATAGCTTATTTTTGCAAACTGTTTCACAAGCACTAGAGTCAACGTTGTTTCATACTACCAGTATTGGAATTGGTATCCATAAGGCCTGACTTGTGGCTCTCACCCACTTTATGTCACCTGTCCACTGTGATCCTGCTTTGTAGCACTGCCATCATTAAGAAAATGGTTTCACCTGCCACGTTGTTTAGCCCCTGATCTGGATCCATACGAGTCACACAATAGTTATGACAAGCTGGGATTTTCAGGGAAATCTCAGTGAAACTATTGGCGCCCATCCACCCGACTCTTTTCAGGCAAGAGCAGTTTCTATCCAAGTGAAAGCAGAAGTCCTGAAGAGGTTGATAGTTTGATATTGTTTTCCCACCTTCACTGGTGATAGACCCAAGCAGGGAGAGTCTGATGTTACAGCCATTTTCCTCTACCTGCGCTGGGGAATCCACACAAAATGCAGGAACGGCATTTTCATTCATTTCAATGGTGGGAAATGGATGTGAAGGGGTGAGCTAAACAGCAACTAAATTGTTTGAGTTTATTCACTTTTTTCAGCGTTTTGGTTGTTTTAATTTTGTTTTAAGTTTCAAATATTTCTGTTTGTATCTCTCCCTGGGGGCAGTGGATACTTGGGGAATTGAGAAATCTGGGGATCAGGTGGGAAATTAGAGTGGAAGTCTTGGTTTGTGGGACAGTATGCATATAATTGTTTTTATATTTGTGTGTCTGTAAGTGAAGTGATTGTTATTTGAAAATGGCCTGAAGCTTGCTGGCTTTTCAGCAGCTAAAACTTCAAGTCCCAGCCCTTGCGCAAACAGTGCAGAATGTAAAATTCTGAGACTTAGACTTACAGAGTGATAGACAGAACTGCACATGTCACTATGCACCATTGATGAACTCCAGTCTTGTTGGGATTCATGAGCATTATGCTGGGGAATCATCGCTCCAGCCCTGTGACTCGTTGGTCCTTGCACAGGATCTGAAATGCCACTGATTTCTATGGGGATCCAAGGTCTGCAGACCATGAGGCAAAGGGGGAAGGTAAGTTTTTAATTTTACTTTCCTTAACTGTTTAGTTATTTCTAATGGCATTCTTTTCTTTTAACATTTTTTAATCAATTACTTTAATTTTAATAGTCTCTTCATGACAGTGGCATTTTAAAAATTAAACCCCTTTCCAGCATTGACTTTAGCTTTGCCTTCTGCAAAGGATGTCAAGGGCATTTCAGGGGCAGGATCTCTGAACTATGCCAAGCCTCTGCTGAGACCACACCATCTGACCTGGTGTGCAGATGCCAAGACAATTGGCCTTTTGCATCCCAATCAGATGTAGTGGGTCCAGCAAGGTCCAGTTCAACAAGTGCGTACTGCACTGAAGGATATCTGTCTGAATATATAAATCAGATTAAAACATATTTTGATTGTGCTTATCTGCTTTTGATTTGAGACCACACTGTACTCCCTCTTGAAAGAAAGTTCTAGTCCTTCTATTGCATTGAAAAAGATTAATTTTTTTCTCATGGTTCATTTAATTTTTGCTTCTGTATAGTATTTTGTTCTGTTGTATCATACCAAAACCATCTATATACATTTACATATTACCTACCACTATAATAGCCATTTGTCTGTTTCTTCTTGCATTTTATTTGTATTTAGTTGTATCTAATCCTTAACAATTCGTTTCCAGATTGTAGAGATTTCAAGAAGCAATCTTGCAAATCACCATTTTAGATTACTTTTTGTAATTTGACTGATTTTTATTTAATGCTAACTTGCTATTGGTTTCATGTAAGAGTTGAGGTAGCCCACACAGACTAATTAAAGATTCTTTTCTCGTGAATTCTTTTATAGATTGTCAGTCATTATGTGCTTTGTTGATTCTTAGAATGCATAGATGATTGCAATGGGCAGCAAGAAAGTAGTTTTAATCATGGCTTGTCAACTCAAGTGAATTCTAATAAGTCTAATTGCACAGCACCATTTCATCATCTTCAGCATCACTTCAGTCTTTTTTGTGTCCTTATTATAAGAAATTATTTTACACAAAAGTTCTGCATTTGAACTTTTAACCAGAGATTGTATCGGGTTCCTTTGATATGGTACACCTCCTTAAAAGTCCTTATGGAATTACAATTCTTTAAGCACTGCAGCAACTTTTTTTCAAGTTAAATTACTACCAAGTGTGTGTCAAGCAAAACAAGCACCTGGCCTCATGCACTCAATCATTTATTGATGAAGTCACCTGGCACTTATGAGGCTGCGGGCTGTATCCTAGCAATAGGTGGCAATTGAGCCTGGTAAATGCTGCATTTTTTTTTGCTGGCTGGATCACTCAAGAAATGATTCAAGTTTGTGTACTCCAGGTATGATCTGCATAGACTGCCCAGAGCTTGGTAAGTTATGGAAATAATTCACCACATTCGTCGTTAAATTAGACTATTTGTTCATAAGTGCTGTTAGGTCATCAGGTTCAGCTACTCCTGTTCCTTTGATTCACAATCCCTCCCTGACTTTGCCCCACCTATCTCTGTAATCCATCTTTCCAGGATCTCTGCAATCTTTCAATGCTGGCCTCTCGTGCTTGTTCGATTTCCTTCCAGTGAGTCTTCATTTGTCAAGGCCTTCAGCTTTGGCTTTCATAAACCTCTGTGCCTCCCTCTCTGTCCCTCCTTGAAGAGGCTTGTACAACCCTAACCTTTTAATCAAGCTTTTTGATCATTTCTCATAGAGTCATACAGCATGGAAACAGGCCTTTTGGCCTATCTCATCCATGCTGACTGTGTTGCTAGTGAGTTGGTCCCAACTGCCTGCATTTGGCCCATAGCCCTCTAAACCCTCCTGTCCATGTACTTATCTCAATGGCTTTTAAATTTTGTTAATGTGCCTGTCTCAACCACTATTTCTGGGTCCGAATGTCCTTGTCTCCTAATAACTCCTTTTGTGACTCCATTGAAGATTTTGTTTTGTAGAGTTATATAGCACATAAGCAGGGTCTTTGGCCCAACTCGTCCAGGCCAATAAAGATGCCCATCTAAGCTAGTTAGATTTGCCCATATACCTCTAAGCTTTTCCCATCTATGTACTTGTCCAAATGTCTTGTTTAATCATTTAGCTGTGATACTCTTGGAGATATTTACCATGTTAAAGCCTCATGAAAAAGTAAGTTGTTATTTTCAAGAAAGGATCCTCTACATGTTAAACATATCTTTATTACTTTTGATTTCTGTATTCCTGGAAGTATCTCAGTTCATTTTTCACATTTTCATTGAGATGGTCTGAATCATTGCAATTTGTTTCCTCACAGGGTGGTGGAAGCAGAGTCTTTAAATATTCTTTAGAGGTGAAAGGTGACTGTGGGAATGTAAAGTTGGAGTTTGATGAAGCAAGCTTGAGGGGTCAAGTGGCCTTTTCCTGCTCCAAATTCATTTGTTTAATTGTGTTGCTAACCTGACTTGAAAGATGAATATTACTCCTGAAAATTGTCTTCCTAAGAATGAACAAATATGACTTCTGAATGTGAAAGTAACTACTGCTTGAAGTTCTTCCCCCACCCTCCATCTCCCCCAAGTTCTGCAGAATATTACTCCAGCATTGTATGGAACATTTTGGCTCTTAATGTTTAGAAGATCACTGAGCTATTTCATTTAACAGCTAGCAAAGTGAAACAAAATTCTTGATGTCTATTCAGACTTTGTTCTATAAACACTTTCAAATGCAATCCAGTGTAAAATAAGATAAGATATCTTTATTAGTCATATGTACATTGAAACACACAGTGAAATGCATCTTTTGCGTAGATTGTTCTGGGAGCAGCCCGCAAGTGTTGCCACGCTTCCGGCGCCAACATAGCTTGCCCGCAACTTCCTAACCTGTACATCTTTGGAATGTGGGAGGAAACCAGAGCACCTGGAGGAAACCCATGCAGACATGGGGAGAATGTACAAACTCCTTACAGACGACAACTGGAATTGAACCTTGGTCACTGACGCTCTAATAGCATTACACTAACCACTACACTACCGTGGAGAGATATCCAAGTAAAGATTGCATAAACAGTAAAATGATGCTGGGCACTAGATTTAAAGCTGAAAATCTAAGAAAAGCATTAATTTCTTATGGCACAGAAGGAGGTCATTCAGTCCATTGAGTCTACATTTGCTCACAACAATTCCATTCCCCTGCTAATTTTCCTTGTAACTTATTCTTTCCACATCAATTCTACAACTCACCTACACACTAGGGGCAGTGTTTACATTGGCCAATTAATCTACCAGCCAGCATGTCTTTGGGTTAGGGTAGGAAACCTGAACACCTGGAGTAAACTCCGTACAGCCAGCACCTGAGGTCAGTATTGAATGTGAATCACAGGAGATAGCAGCTCTACCAGCTGCCACTGTGCTGCTTATAGAAGATCAAGCAGAGATCAAAATTAAGTGTGAACCGGTGTAGTACTTAGCATAACACTACTACAGTGCCAACGACCCAGGTTCAAATCCCACTGCTGTCTGTAAGGAGTT
>JAUZTB010000076.1:87142293-87152543 GCA_034780895.1 Rhynchobatus australiae
ACTCATTGGCCATGCAGCAGATTTCTATCTCAGTATTTTTAACTGCTTCTCCTTCCAGTTCCCCTTCATGTTTAACCTTGAGCCTGTAACCTTAAATGCAAATCCAACAGATACTTCTACACCTCATTGAGTTTTATTTATGAAGGGATTGAGTAATACAATAATAACTTCTTTTGCTAACAAACTGTCTTTTTCTGTCACAATATGGATGGTAAAATTAATTTGTTCTAGCTTTATTGGAGACTTGTTCATTCTTTATCTTATGTCCTCTAATTCTGCTTGCTTCTACTGTTACAAAATTACTTTCGTATTTTTTTGTCTCACATTATAATTAACTGAAGTTTCCTTCAGATCATAGGAAGTGGAGGAGGCCATTCAGCTCCTTGATATCTATATCTCAATACTTATCTGACTTTGTGCTAAATTCCTTACTGTTCCTGCCTAATAACAATATAATAATGTCAGTCTTGAACATTTTGATTGACCCAGCATCTACAAACTTTGTGGTGAATGTTTCTAATTTCCATTAACCATTGTGTGGATAAAGTGCAACCTGATTTCATTTTTAAATTATGTTAGCTGTACGTTTATAGTTGTGCTCCCTTGTGCTAGATTCCAAAACAAATCGTTTCTCAATATCATCACTATCAGGTTACTTTGTCATTCTAGACCACTCAGTGAGTTCAGCCTCAATCTTTCTAAATGGAAGTGAATAAAAGCCACGTGTATGCAGCAAAAACAAAGGGCTACAAAATATCAGCAGGTCAGGCAGTGTCCGTGGAGTGTGTCCTCATAATTTAACACTTCAGTCCTGGCTATCACTCTGATGAATATATGTGACAGTTCTACTCCAAGACCATTTCATTTTTCTTGAAGTGTGTTGCTCAAAACTGAACCTAGATAAGGGTCTGAGCAAAGCTCTGCAAAGCTGAAACATTGCTTCCATACCACTCGGCATTGTAATAAAAGTGAATATTCCATTACCTCGTGAGTATCGATACACCTGTCCCCAGGTAACAAATGGGTTCTGTTTGTATTGATGTCCATAAATTGATTTTATCCATAAGTTAGAAAATACACAAAAATCACTCAATATGGTAATTATACCTCCACAGTATTGTAATGAATGGCATCAGAAGTACATGAGACTGATATGAAAGAAAGAACATTTGCTAAAAATAGAAAGAGAGAGGAAACTAGATCTACCGTTCATAGGAACGTATGTATGCACATATCGTCAGACTTTTGAATTTGATATAATTATGGAAGCTTGTTTATGTGTACGGGAGTGTCCGTAGGCCAGGCATTGGGGGTGGCCTGTACCCAAATCTCTTTGCTCTTACAGAAATCCAGTGCAGACTTAGAACCTATTCCAGAGCTGAGATTCAGACCCCAGTAGGAAGCAGGCTCCAGCCATAAAAGGTACTTGATAGATACATGGATAAGAAAGGTTGAAAGGGATGTGGGCCAAACACAGGCAAATGGGACTAGCTTAAATGGGAATCTTGGTTGGCATGGTCCAGTTGGGCCGAAGGGCCTATTTCCCTGCTGTATGACTATAAGTCTCTCTTCATATCAGTTCTAACAAGGGCAATCTCTCATCATTAAGAAAATATTCCTGTTTCTCCATCTTGGATCCAAAGTTGTTGATCTCACAGTTCCTTACATTGAACTTCATCTGTTATAGTGTTCTTCTGTTGGTCAGTCTGTGCATGATATTTTGTGCTCTAAAATGCAGCTGTTGAAACTCCATTGTTTTCTGATGAATCAAAATGCAAAATACCACATATGTGAGAAATTTGAAATAAAACAGAAAATACTGGAAATACTTACAAGATCAGGTAGCATCTGTGGAGAGAGGAATTGTTTCAGACTGATGACCTTTCATCAGATTCGGAGACATTTTAACCATCAGAGCTGGGAGAGAGCATAAGCACATCTGTATGCAAAAATACATAGAGGTATACTTAGACAACAAGTCTTAATGCTTGAAGACAGCAGGGAGTGAACTCACCTGGTTACAAACTGGCTCAAGTTTATGACACGTTGGGCGGGAGTTGGTGGTGGTGTTGGTTACTGCAACAAATAAAAATCAATCATATCTGTTTTCTGGATGTGTACTGGTTTGTAAATATTCCAGTGGGTCAGCATGTGAAAAGAAATAGTTTTTGATTCAATTTGTAAAGAGAAAAATTGTCACTATAATTTTTGAAATGGTGCTCACACCAAAGCACAACTTTTATTGTTAGTTTCAAATGTTCTTATTCATAGTTTGGTGATACAGTAATACTACTATGTACCACTTTTTGTTGCTGAAGTAATGGAGATCAGTTTCTTGGTACTAGTTAATTCTGAACTGCTGTACTTGGATACGTGATGTAGTTTTCTTCTATCTTTGTACCACTTTCCAATGACGTACAATGGCCATAACATCTCTGGCACTGATGTGGCTTCTGACCTGAAATGGAGCATTCTCAGACTGAATCTGACCATAAGAGGCCATGTCACACTGTTTGGTTGGACACAGCTTGGAGGGTAACTGCATTGTGTTGTTCGACTGGTTTAAAGAGGGATAAGGTTTTTTTTGTTACAGTAACCAACACCACCACCAACCCCCACCCAACATGTCATAAACTTGAGCAAGCTTATAACCAGGTGAGTTCACTCCCCGCTGCCTTCAAGCATTAAGACTTGTTGGCTAAGTATATCTCTATGTGTTTACATATACAGATATGCTTATTCTCTCTCCCAGCTCTGATGGTTACATTCAAAGCCAGACTGGAATTAAATGTATTGGTCTCTAACAAATAGCTATAGTACAAACAAATTTAATATTAAGTAATTTTTATTAGAATAATCTAATGGGCCTCACCTTTCTGATTTAATGGTGAGGTGAAGGTGGTGATAAAAGGTGGTCTCCAGCAAGACAGGACTTCTGCCCACCTTGGAGAGGGTCTCCCTTGGCCTGATTGTATTTGCATTCAGTGAGTCACTTGTGAAATCTCACTTGAACAGGAGTGGAAATTTGTCACACTGTGCCACAGAGTTCTGCTCTTGGTGAGAAGTGCTGGCAGCTTTAGAACCACCATTAACACCTGAAAAGGTATCAATAACTGCTTCCTCCCTATGCCAATGACATCTACTCTTCATGGACCTTTCAAAACTAAATGGTGCCCTTCACCTATTACTCAAATCAAGGTTAGTGGCCGGAAACGATGACATTGATTCATTCTGTAAAAATACTTAGATGGTAAGGTTCAAGGATCCTGAGAAAGCCTTTTCAGTATTGCTGTTGTGCTTTCAATGCCTACTGAGATTTCAGTAGTAACGTGTTGTAACTGACCCTTGGGTGAATCATGGAGTTTATGATGGTGGAGGTGATGGTTGATGGTTGGTTGGAAGAACATTAAGGAGATCTTTCGGTAACTCCAGAGATTTATACTCCTGCTGGTGAGTGACAGTAGCCAGTAGGAGTACTGACCTCTGGACTTTCTGAAAAGCTTTGGAGTCAACATCTGAGAACTCATCTGACCCCAGATTGGATTGGCCAATTTTCAGGAGGTTTCAATGACCACAAATCATTGGTTCATGAAATTGGGGCTGATTAAGATCCAGTTTATATCTCAAGAATTTCCCTTCTAGTTCCATATTAAGCACCTTTATAGCCAAGCTTCCCCCTATCATATGCATCTTGGACAATTGCTGGAATTATGCCTGAAAAGCAAACTCAGTTTTGAAATGACATTGGTTTGAATATATGTTATGGAATCAAAGAATGATAGAGGATGGAATTAGGCCATACTAGTCATCTTGTGATTGCCAGTCCTTTCTCTGTAGTTCTGTAAAATACCATTCCCATTTGACAGTTGTTGAACTGCTTGTCCCGCCATTTCAGCAAGTGTTTCTTCAGAAAAAACCTTGATAAGTGATGCACCATTTCACTGTTTAAAATGAATGTAGAGAAACTTGTTTATTATATAATATTATTTACTCCAAATTTATATCAATAATGTTATATTTTTGAACTTACAAATGAGTTTATAATTTAATTACACATACTACATAAAATGATGATCACCGCTCTTTTTGTAAATTTATCTATATACCTGCAATGCCTCTTAATCAAAACCAACCATTTAATTGTGTGTATCTTAATTACATATATTTAGGTTACCCTTAATTGATATGTAGCTTTAACATCCAATAAATTCTGAAACTAGTCTGTACTGTCATCAGATCAAGACCATTTTTGTCATCCTACAGTTCAGTTTATGGGCAGGTCATTACCTCAATATTTCAAACACTAGCAGTGCCATTCTAAGTAGCCCAGAGGGTTCATAAGCCTGCTGCTGTATTTTGTGAAAAGAATTCAAATTGGTTTAGCACATATGTAGAAGGTACAACACAGAAAAAGGCCACCTAACCCATCTGAACAGTATTGCCATTTATCCTCTAAACAAGGGAATTTGGTGACATTGTGGTTAAGTTACTGGGCAAGTAATTTAGAGGCCTGGATGGTTGATCCAGGGTCATGAGTTCAAATCCCACAACAGCAGCTGGAAATTAGTTAATTAAATTAGTTAGAAAGCCACAATTTGTGGTGATGACCATAAAACACCTAGATTATTCTAAAAACCCATCTAGTTCACACTTAACTGCCCACGAAATGACTCAGCAAGTCATTCAAGGGCATTTGGGGATGGGGACTACATGGTGAGTTTACCGTCAATATACATGTTATTTAATGTTTTGTTTTAAAGCCTCCTCCCAGTTCTTTTCAGATAACCCTATCAGTATGTCCTTTAATGCCTTTTTCCTCATATATATCCAGCTTCCCCTTAAGTGCAAATACAGTGTTTGTCCGAACTGATCTCTGTGATAGCAAGTTCCAAGTTCTTTCTGCTCATTGTATATTCTCCAAAATTCCCCTTTGAGTTTATTGATGGCTACTTTACATGCGTAACCTCGAAACTTCAGTGAAAGATTCTGTCAGGGGTGGCAGGTGCAAACACTCTCCAGTTTTCTCCATGTCACTTGTTCAAGAACTGTAAAGTTTGTGGCACAGACTAGTAACCGGACGAGATTTCACCAAGTACTGGGATTTCATAAAAAGGAAGATCTAAACAATTGCCAAGAAATGTATTGAATGCATCATCTCCACTTGCTATCTCAAGTGGCCATTGACTAAATTGGCAGACTGGATACCTGAGTCTGAGTTTTTTCATATTGTACAAAAGAGAGAGATTGAATATTCCAGCAGTTTAGCAAAGAAAGTGGGCATTTGTGCTGCTAAAATAAATTTAATTTCAAATAAAAGATTTTTTTTATTTCAACGCTTTCTTATTTTTCATTAAGTTTTTTTAAATTTTACACCCAAAATTAAATGTGTGATGTGGGTGTATGTTTGCCGACGTCTTTTTCCAAATTTTTAGAGCTGTTGCATTTTTCTGAAGGTTAATTCATTCTTTAAGAAATTTTTATCTACTCAGAGCATTATTAGATATATAAATATTGATACATATAATAATGATCTGAAGTAATGGATCTAATGCCTTAAGAGAAATAACAGGCAGAAGGCCATGACATGAAATCATATAGTGTGTAGATGTTCGCACATATATATAGTACAGAAGAAAGTCTGAATTATAATAGAAGTCTGCACTGACAGTCGAGTATGTAAATAGTTTGCTTTCAATAATAAATTAATTGGCTTTGGAAGTTTGCATATTTAAACTTGCTGTTGTTAATATGCATCCTGACACATGGACTTCATTAAAGCTGGTGCGATAATGAATGATTCAGCCAGTATGACAGTGAAATATGGGACATTTCATTAAAGCACAAGATGCCTCTTTCCTAAGATGTTTCATCAATTGATCATTAATCAAATTGTATATGTTGATGTACACAAGGACTTTCCCATTTGTGTCTTTACTCTCCCCTTCACTATCCTCTATTCTACTTTCCCCTCTTTGACCTGATAATTGATTCTTGAAACTTTACAAAACACTAATCCAGCCTCAGGTGGAGTATTCTGTTCAGTTCTGATTGCCACATTATTGGGAGGATGTGAAGGCATTAGAGAGGATCCAGAGAAAGATTTACGAGAATGATTCTTGGGCTGAGGGGCAACAGTTACAGGAATGGATTAGAGAGGTTGGGACTGTTTGGAGAAGAGAAAACTGAGACATGATTTAATAGAAATATAGAAAATGATGAGGGGTCTAGACAGAGTGGCTAATGGAAGATTGCTATTAAGTTTAGAGGGATCAAGGACTTGAGATCATGGGTATAAAATAAAGGAGAAGAGAAATAAAAGTGTCACCTGGATCAAATGGGATGTGATGAAGTGAAAGTGAGGGAACAAGGGTTCTGGTGAGGGGAGAAAGTTAAAGAGAAAGTGATTGTGCAGGGTAGCAAAATGTCCTTTGGAAATGGACATTGCAAGCCAATATGAGCGGATACCTTCAGTTAGAGTCAAAGTTGGAAAAAGTGTTAAAAAAACAAAATTGCAGGGCCTTTGAATGCATTCAGCATTAATAATATGATAGATAAATTAGTGGAACAAATAGAAATAAATGTGTATGATTCAATGGCCATTTTAGAGATATAATTGTAAAGTGATCAAGGTTGGGAATTAAATATCCAAGCATACTTAACTTTTGGAAAAGATAGGCAGAATGGAAAATGAGGCAGGGTAGACACGAAGTTAAAGCAATCGTGAGGAAGCGTCTCGGTCCAGAAAATCAAGTAATAAGATCAGTCTGGGTGGAGCTAAGAAAGAGCAAGGGACAGAAAACATTAGAAACATAGAAAACCTATGGCACAATTCAGGCCCTTTGGCCCACAAAGCTGTGCTGAACATGTCCTTACCTTAGAAATTACCTGTAGCCCTCTATTTTTCTCAGCTCCATGTACCTATCCAGAAGTCTCTTAAAAGACCGTATTATATCCGCTTCCACCACCATTGCTGGTAGCCCATTCCACACACTCACCAATCTCTGAGTAAAAAACTTACCCCTGACATTTCCTCTATACCTACTCCCAGCACCTTAAACCTATGTCCTCTTGTTGCAACCATTTCAGCCCTGGAGAAAAGCCTCTGACTGTCTACCTGATCAATGCCTCTCATCACCTTATACACCTCTATCAGTTCCCCCCACATCCTCCGTCGCTCCAAGGAGAAAAGGCCGAGTTCCCTCAACCTGCTTTCATAAGACATGCTCCGCATTCCAGGCAGCATCCTCGTAAATCTCCTCTGCATGTAATTCTGGCATGTAAATTCCCAGCTTGGTCTCCCACTGTTGTTGAACCTGGGAACATCAAAGCAGGAGAAGGCCATTGAGCCCCTCAGTCCTGTACTGCCATTCGATGGGACGATGGATGATCTCTAATGTAACTCCACATCGCCACCTTACCCCTTCCTTCCCAAACCAATAGCTTTGGTTAACCAAAGCAAATGAAGCACAGCTTTAAAATGATCAATTAGCCCAGCACCAAGTGTTGTTGAGTCCATTATCCCTATCGTTTGCCTCCTGCTAGCTGGGCAGTCCCCAGCCAGGTTAATAACATGCATTTAAAAATGGCTTCTGAAAGTCCATAAAGGTAAAAGCTGCTACCTGGTTGCCTCTTAAAAATATAATCAGGGTTGTCGGGCATGAACTGTCCTTTAAAATCCATGGTTGCTTTCTTTAATCAGTCAAAAAATATTCAAGGTCTTTAATCATTGTTAGAAATCTGTGATTTCCTAACAAGAGATGTTAGGCCGGTTGATTTATAATTATCCTCCGCTCTCTTTTAAATAACGTGGAATTTTACTGCTTCAAGGGTGGGTGGTTTTAAAATCAAGAGAAGTTTGGAACATTATGGTTATGTCATGTGTAGTGGTTTTGACAAGCTTCTCTTTAAATTGTGAAATGAAAGCCATCTGTTCCTGGAGAATTGTCCTCTATTGTTTAATTGTTGCTATTTTGCTTGTGTTAATTTTGATAACACAAAATTATTCAGTTTATGTATTTTCACTGTGGAAATCAAGACACTATGAAATGATTTGGGTCACATTTGGAACACAGTGGGCAGTTCTGGGGAATCCACGAGAAGGAATCAAAGAAAGAGAGGATAGTTTGGGTCTGGGAAATGGAAGGAGTAGGCAGCAGGATTGGGGAGAGTGTGCAGTGGAAGACAAAACAGAAAGAGGTGAAAAGCCAAAAAGCAAGATTACCACTGAACTGATCAAAGGTGGCAAACAAATGACCGGATGTGTCATTATTTTAAGCTTTAGATTGTGAAGTTATGGCACAGAAGGGGACATATTCAGGGCACTGTGCCCTTTACACACTATTGCCAAAAGCAGCAATGCAATGCAAGCAAAAGCACCTGCACTTTAAGGACTTCACCTCCTGAAGCCGTGACTGGTGCTAGATAAATGCCAAAGCAAAAATTCCTGTGGATAATTGAAACTGGAAGTAAACCCAGAAAATGCTGGAAACACTCAGCGTGGCAGCGGTGCAAGGGGAGAGAAAAACACAGGTCAATTGCTTCCCCTGAGATCTGAGAAGAGGCAAAATTCCTTCAAAGTGGGCATTCCTGGAAGGCAAGTGGCGGGGAATTAAACTCTAATAGAAAAGCATAATCCTGCCAATTTGACAGGACAGGCAGCAGCTGTGGCGATGAGCAAGGCCTGTGCTCGAACGTTGTTTTTGAAGCTGGATATAATTGCAGTTAATCTCAGGGTGGAAACAGTGAATCTGAGCAATTAGCAGGAAATGCACAAGTGCCTGCTTTCTCCCATTTCACCTCTTGCTACTGAGTGTGTTGGTGTGGGGGAGGAGCTCTCTCACTGTTTCTCAACACCCAGGGAGTGCGCCTGGAACAGCACTCACTGAAGTAAAAGTGAGCAATTCTAATTGGCTGCTGTAAAAGTTTACCTTTTTCTCCCCCTGAGTGATGTTCTCAGTAATGCAACAGAGCATCAAAGTATGATACAATGCAGAATCAGGCAATTCAGCCCATGGTGTCTGTGTAGTTATCAGATAAGATCTCTTTATTAGTCACATGTACATCGAAACACACAGTGAAATGCATCTTTGGCGTAGAGTGTTCTGGGGGTAGCCCGCAAGTGTCGCCACGCTTCCGGCGCCAACATAGCACACCTACAACATCCTAACCCGTACACCGTTGGGATGTGGGAGGAAACTGGAACACTCGGAGGAAACTGGAGCACCCAGAGGAAACCCACGCAGACACGGGGAGAACGTACAAACTCCTTACAGGCAGCGGCGGGAATCGAACCTGGGTTGTTGGCGCTGTAATAGTGTTACGCTAACTGTTACGCTACCGTGCCTACCCTTTGACACCCCAGCTCACGATCACAGCCTTACAGGTTACAATACAGCAGGTGCTCATCTATGCATGATCAGGGTTTCTGTGTCCAACACCCTTTCAGAGATCCCAGAAGCACAGCACCATAGATGATCAAACTATACAGCAGCAACACACTGTTTGCCTGCTACCTTTATCATAATTTTTAATCAGTTTGTCTCCTGAATCAATGAGTCATCGTGATTTGGTGAATGGTGCAAAGTCCCACAGATTACCAAAGCTATGACTTCATTCTTCATTGGTTTCTGGCCTGGTTTTAGTTGTAGCAGCAGGGCGGAGATGTGGGCTATTTGCATGTGAGTAATGTGGCTGAAACACTTGAATGGTTTGTATGTTTAATTTAAAAGCTGTCTGGGTGGAGTGAAGTGATTACAAAGAACTTAATCACTCCCATCCGTCCAAATTCAAGTGGCCAGACAGTTTTGAGAGGGAGAGAGGGACCAACCAAGGATCTGTGGGACTCGGGAGCCATTTGGATCCTCCTCCTCCTCCTCAGGTAGTCCATTGGGATTGAGGATAACTGCTTCCACTCCAGTTTGAGGTCAAAGTCAAGTTTATTGTCACGTGCACAAGTACGTATGTGCACAGGTGCAACAAAAAACTTACTTACAGCAGCATCACAGGCACATAGCATCAGATAAGCTGCATTCATAAGAAAAAACATAAATTAAACAATTTTTACAAGGAAGGATACAATTAGAACAAAAAAAAGTCCATTTTAGTGCAAAGTGATTAAAGAGGTCATAGTGTTGCTAAACTGTAGTGAATGGGGTTGTGCCAGTTGGTTCAAGGACCGACTGGTTGAAGGGAAGTAGCTGTTCCTGAACCTGGTGGTGTGGGACTTCAGGCTTCTGTACCTCCTGCCCGAT
>JAUZTB010000076.1:87216087-87226622 GCA_034780895.1 Rhynchobatus australiae
CAGGAGACTTGTCTACCCTCAACCCCACTAGTTTGCTCATCACTATCTCTTTGGTGATAGCAATTGCAAAGTTGATTCGAAGAGGATCCTAGCAGGGATGACGGTAGAGCACCAGCGGCAGGAGTTTCTGGGAGCAATTTGGAAGATGCAGGCTCATTTCATCCCCAAGAAGAAGACGCATTCTTAAGAGATGCTGAGGCAACCTTGGCTGACAAAGGAAGTCAAAGGCAGCATAAAAGCAAAAGAGAGGGCATACAATATTGCAAAAATTAGTGGGAAGCTAGAGAATTGGAAAGCTTTTATAAACCAACAGAAGGCAACTAAAAAGCAATAAGGGGAGAAAAGATGAAATATGAAGGTAACCTAGCCAATAATATAAAAGAGGATACCAAAAGTTTTTTCAGGTATATAAAGAGTGAAAGAGAGGCAAGAATGGACATCAGACCATTAGAAAATGATGCTGGGGAGGTAGTAATAGGGAACAAGGAAATGGCGGATGAACTTAATAAGTATTTTGTGTCAGGCTTCACTGTGGAAGACACCAGCAACATACCAGAAATTCAAGAGAGTCAGGAGGCAGAAGTCAATGTAGCTGCTATTACTAAGGAGAAGGTGCTTGGGAAGCTGTAAGATCAGAAAGTGGATAAGTCACCTGGACCAGATGGACTACACCCCAGCATTCTTAAAGAGGTAGCTGAAGAGATTGTGGAAGTATTAGCGGTGATCTTTCAAGAATTATTAGAGTCAGGAATGGTTCCAGAGGACTGAAAAATTGCAAATGTCACTCCAATCTTTAAGAAGGGAAGGAGGCAAAAGATGGGAAATTATAGGCCAGTTAGCCTGACTTTAGTGGTTGGTAAGATGTTCGGGTCCATTAGGAAGGATGTGGTTTCAGGGTACTTAGAAGCACATGATAAAATAGGCCTAAGTCATCATGATTTCCTTAAGTGGAGATCTTGCCTGAAAAATCTGTTGGAGTTCTTTGAGGAAGTAACGGACAGCATAGACAAAGGAGAGTTTGGTGGATGTTGTTTACTTGGGTGACGAGGTCAAGATGGTGCTGGAGTGTGGTAACTCGTTGCAAGCTGCTCTCTGCAAATCTACTCATTACCCTGACTATAATCGTTCCCTGTTCTACCTCAAAGCACTATATACTAGCTTAATGTATCTGCACTGTGTAATAAATTGATCTGTACGAATGGTATGCAAGACAAGTTTTTCATTGTACCTCAGTACAAGTGACAATAATAAACCTATACCAATATCAAGTCTTTGACAAGGTGTAACTCATGAGGCAAATAAACAAGCTGGGTACCCATGGTATTACAGGGAAGGTACTAGCATGGAAAGAAGATTGGCTGACCTGCAAAAGGCAAAGAGTGGGTATAAAGGGGATCTTTTCTGGTTGGCTGCCAGCGACTAGTTTTGTTCCACAGGGGTTGATGTTGGGTCTGCTGCTTTTCACATTATATGTTAATGATCTGGATGATGGAATTGATGGCTTTGTGGCCAAATTTGCAGATGTTAGAAAGATAGGTGGAGGTTCAGGTAGTGTTGAGGAAGCAGGATGTCTGCAGAAGGATTTGGACAGGTTGGGAGAATGGGTAAAGAAGTGGCAGATGGAATACAGTGTGGGGAAGCGTATGGTCATGGACTTTGGCAGAAAGGATAAAGGCATAGACTATTTTCTAAATGGGGAGTGAATTAAGAAATTGGAGGTGCAAAGGGACTTGGGAGTCCTCGTGCAGTATTCCCTAAAGGTTGACTTGCAGGTTGAGTCGGCAGGAAGGAAGGCAAATGCAATGTTAACATTCATTTCGAGAGGGCAAGAATATAAAGGCAAGAATATAAAAGCAAGGATGTAATGCTGAGGCTATATAAGGCATTTGTCAGACCACATTTGGAGTATTGTGAGCAGTTTTGGGCCCCATATCAAAGGAAGGATGTACTGGCATTGTAGAGGGTCCAGAGAATGAAGGGGTTAACGTATGAGGAGCATTTTATGATGCTGGGCCTGTACTCGCTGGAAGGATGAGGGGGGGGATCCCTTTGAAACCTGCGGAATATTGAAAGGCCTGGATAGAGTGGACGTGGAGAGGATGTTTCCAGTAGTGGGAGAGTCTAGGAACAGGGCACAGCCTCAGAATAGAAGGTAGTGAATCTGTGGCATTCATCACCACAGACAGCTGTGGAGGCCAAGTAATTGGGTATATCCAGAGCAGAGGTTGATAGGTTCTTGATTAGTAAGGGCATCAAAGGTTACGGGGAGAAGGCAGGACAATAAGTTTAGAGGGAAAATTAAATCAGCCTTGACTGAATGATGACACAGACTCAATGGGCCGAATGGTTTAATTCTCCTCCTATGTCTTCTGGTCTTATAGAATCAAGCATGATTATGAATCTTTCTTTGGAATTGCAATGTGATGCCTACAAATATTGGATGGACCTGGTCATTTCTCTACGTGAGTAATGACCGCAATTCAGGCCATGTGCTTGCACTCATGTACTTTTGGTGAAAAAAAAACTACCTGCAGATTGAAAAAGAGGCTGTAACCGCCACTTCCGGAATTACTAAATTTCACAAGATTCTTGTTGGTGGCATTTCTCTCTGCTCACAGACCGTAAATGGTCGGTGGCAACTTTTGGATCAAAGTCAGCATTCCAACAATGCCAGCTGTACAAGGGCAAGGATGTGACATGCTTTGGTTGCAGCTGGGCTGCTCTACTAAGCACTGCACATCAAAGCAGAATGCTATGGCAGATGTGTTATCAAACCTGCCAAATGAGGAGACAAAGACTAATTGGGAACAGGGCATTTTTCAGTTACATGCTATTTATGAATTTTTGGTGCCCAATCTACAAGATTGCCACCATCCAACGTTACACTAAGCCAAGTATACGAATATAGTCTAAAAATAAAGGTTAGCCATTCAAGGCAGAGATGAGAAGGTTTCTTTTTCACCCAGAGTGTAGTGAATCTTTGCAACTCATCACCATATAGATGTAACACTGAGACATGCATATGAATATAGCCTCAACATAAGGAGTTAAGCATTGAAGACAGAGATGAGAAGAAATTTCTTCACCCAGAGGGCAATGAATCTTTGTAATTTACTAACCAAGACGGCTATGAAGCCTCAGCAGCAGAAATTGAAATTGATAGATTTTTAGACATTAAGGGAATCAAAGGACATGGTGTTAATGCAGGAAGGTTGCACTGAGGTAGAAGGTTAGCCATATTCCTATTGTACAGCAGAACAGGCCTGAGGGACTGGAAGTTGACATTTGAGAACCTGAGGGGTCTTGAGAGGGTGGGTGTGCAGAGGATGACTCGCTTTGTGTCAATATATAGAACGAGATAGCGCCATTGAAAAGTAAGCAACTCCCATTTAAAATAACAAAAGGCTGCTATTTTATTTTCCCTGGGATTAGAGCTAAGCATGTGCAGGTAATGGCAAAATGCTGCGCAGGTGAGGTCAAAGTTTGGGTTGCACAGTGCCCAAGGTTCCTGTGTGTACTAGACACCTCCATGCTGAATGGTATTATGTACACAGGGAGCTTGGAACAAATACAGAGCTTGGAACAAATTTCATGACCCAGTAACATTTATCATTAAATCCTTGTGTTATGACAAAAGCTGAACAAAATCATTGCACTATTGTCTTCTCCTTCTGCTCCAGGATTAGTCCACTTGTACAGGCATTATGAACTAGGCATTTGAAAAGAGCTGGGGTCTTTTCTGGTCACCTGACAGGGTTGCAAACAAAGAATAGTTCAGAAACTAGGAGCTTATGGCAGCTGTTATCATTGAAGATTCTAGAAATTTTGTAATGCCTCAGATGTCACAGCCCAATTCCTATTGGTTCAGTTATTTTAGCAAGACTTTCATATCTCTTCTGTTGTGCATAGAAATTTTAATAGCAGAACATCTCATTTGTGCATTTGAACCAATATTGTAATGTGTATTTCAATTAAATTAATGTCACCTTTACTACAAAAGTCACCACTTAGAAATTTAATCCTAAATTGCCTGTTCTACAGAAAACTTCAGCGTCCAAGATATGGGTGGTGGAATTTGAGGGAGGAAATGAAATTGTACATGCTAGTTCAATCCACATGACAAATACATCATCCACCATGTTGCATTGTGTTCCTTTATAGGTATCTGAGTATGTATAAAATATTAATAATAGTCATTTCTTCATTGGTACACTTGTGCTGAACTGTTAGAATTGTTGGAATATCTTGCACTTAAGTCCTGAAAGGTACACTGTGAAAACGGAAGTAAATAGATTTATCTGTTTCATCCATCAAACTGGTTAATTGCTGGACATTGCAAATGTCCTTTGAGAAGTTACCTTTATAGTGCCCATATGAGCTGCTTCAGACCACCAGATTTCACATTTTAATTGAGAAAGTGTTTTGTTTAAATGGCCTTATGAAGCTATCAAGCTGTGACAGTGTCCAACAACAGAGGTGTGTCATTGTTGGTGGTCTTGCTGTTGATGCTGTATCTTTGAATTGTTGCAGTAAAAATAGAAGGTGATACCCGCCTGCCAATGCTGTGGTGCAGGAGTGCATGATATGTGACTTGACCTTGGGCAGTATCGTTACTGACAGTGACTGCAAAAATGTGAAATGTTCCATTCTCATCATCGACACGCCTCACCGTAATGAGCACAAAAATTGCATTGTATTTAACTTTGGCCCTGGAAACTCAATATTGCCAAACTGTGCAGTGAATATCAAATCTCCACTATATGATGGGAAACTCTTTAAGAATGCATGCTTGTTTTATTTTAGCTTGTGCTACTGACCATCATTAAATTAATGTAAAAAGAATATGATGACTATTTTTCAGCCTCTGCTGTTCTGTGAGCTGTGCTCTATTGGAAAGGTTCCGTCTTTTTCCACTCCACCATCTCTGACCCTTATTTTAGCTCGAGAATTTTCCTCATTCCCCAGTGCTTTTTGTACTTTTCAGTATTCTAAGCAGGCACACACTGCAGCAAGCAAAGCCTTTGCTGGTCTAATTCTCCACTGGCTTTATCTTTTGTGAAATTGAGCTTTTTGTCAAAATTGTCCAAGCTGCTCGCAAAATCAGTTAACAGTGAGGCACCGTCAGTGGCTTTTCTCTCAAGTGATTTGATTCCTGCATGTTTTCCGAGATTGCTGTATGTTGAAGTGAAAGAGTGCAAAGTCGAGCTTAGGTTGACAGGTTCAGTGCTAAAATACCTACCCATCGCTACCCATCAAATTTTGCATAATGGCTGTATTGAAATGTGCAATTGCCAAATGCATTTTTGGAGTGTGCTTCTAGAGATAAGATTGAAAGTGGATATTCTGCACCATTTTAGAAGCTGTTTCTGATGAAAAATGAATCCTAGCTGAATAGATTGATTAAACGATAATGAAACTTGTTAATAATAATCCATTAAAGATAAAGTTATTTTAACAGAGATTTCACGTAGATTTTCATGTCCTCATTGGGAATTATTGCCAGGAAAACACAGCACCTTGATAATATTTTAAATATTTCCCAAACTTCCCATTAATGATCCTGAGACTTGAATTCAAATTCTACTGCAGTGGCTGGGGAATTAAAATTTAATTAGTTAAATAAATCCAGACTAAGTATTGGAAACTTTAATAGTGACTGTGAAACTATTGGATTATCATAAAACCCATGTAGTTCACTGATGCCGAAGGGAAGGAATCTTGGTCAACCTGGCCTACATTTGACCTCAGACTCGCAGCAAAGAGGATAACATTTAACCACCCTCTAAAATAGCCCATACACCATCCTTCTGCATCAGACCTAATGTTACCAAAAGGCAAATCGACACCACCTTCTTAAGAGTATTTATGAATGGGCAATAAAACCTGGCTTTTCCAGTAACCTCCGTATCTCGTGAATTTATAAAGAGAGGTTGAACAGAAGATTTTTCTTGTCAAAGAGTTTTCAGCAGGTGATCTAATTTTTATTTGGGTATGTCGTCAGAACTTCCAAAATACAGACTGAGACAGCAAGGACAATGAACTCCTTGTAGGTTTCCCTTTTAGCTGACATGCTGATACAGAAATGTCTCTTCACAAAGAAATAGGGCCATGAAAAGTAAACTGAGGGAAGTGTGGAGGTATGTTATTGTTGATTTCCAGCTTGCTTTACTGCCTGTTCCCAGTCTCGTTCTCATCACTGGGATGGAATATTATTTAGGTTCTTCCTCACAGAGTGGTGCAGAACAAGATGGCACATGATGACCATTGGAGGAAGTCTTGGGCTAGATTGTTTGTCAGCACACTTGCTTCAGTATGCATTTGTATCCGGATAAGTGGAGAGAGAAATGGAAATCCCTAGTTTCATTCCAACACAGACCCTCTCCCTTGCCTTGTTTCCTGATATATTGATGGTTGGACTTACTTCACGCTCATGTAAAAATCCCTGAAGTTTTGCCACCTTTTCCACCCTGCCTTTACGTTCACATAATATGTCTCTGAGTTTTCCGCTCCCTTTCTCAGTTTTTGGGGATAGGTTACCAGACAGAGTCTATTACAAGCCCACAGCTCTTTCCCACCTGCATCCTATTACGACTCTATTCCATTCTCCCAGTTTCTCCAACTCCTTTGTTTCTATTTGGTGCTTCCAATATATCTTCCTTTTTCCCAACCATCGTTTTTCCTCTACCCTGGGCACACAACCCATTTCCCGCACTTCTGCTCTCAACCCTCTCCTTCCCAGAACTAGTATAAGGCATATCTTGTCTTTCCCTTCCACTGCACCAGTCTCCACATTTCAATGGATCATGCTCCTGCAATGTGATGCCACCACCTGACACATCTCCTCCTCCCCTTTCCTTTCAGCATTCCCTCTGCAATGCGCTGGTCCACTCTTTGATCTCCACTAATCCTCTCTCTCCCCATAACACCACTTTCCCATGCAACACCTGTTTACTTCACATTGTCCAGAGACCCAAACACTCCTTCCAACTAAAACAGCAATTTAATTGTCCTACTTCCAATTTGGCAAGTGGCTTTTGATGCTCACCATGTGATTCCTTCAACGTTGGAGAAAGCAAACATACGTTGGCTGATTGCTTTCCAAATGTGATCTTGAGTTTTCATTTGCCTGTCAGTTCATCCACCCCTACTCTGACCTCTGTCTCTTATACTGTTGCACTGAAACATTATGTCAGCTCAAGGAACAGTATCTCATCTTCCAGCCTGGCATATTACAGGCCTTTAGAATTGACATCAAACTGAATGATATCAGATAAGTAGCCACTCCAGTCTTGTAGCTTACATTTCTAACAATGTCTTTTGCTCTCTCTCCTCTTCTGGCATGTAAGCTTTCATTTATCTTCTCTTTATCACATCTCTGCCTGACACACCTTCACATCCTCTTTCAGCTGGTGCTCCCACTACTTGTATCATTCAATCTTTCCTCGTCATCACCCTATCACAAACCTCCTCCTTTACCCTGTACATGCCTTCCCACTTCCTCTATAACTTGTTTAATTTCTAACTTCTCCCAGTTGTGATGACAAATCATTGACATGAACTCCGGTTCTGTCTCCACAGATGCTACATGAGCTGTTGAGTGTTTCTGGCATTTTCTGATTTTATTTCATATTTCCACTACTTGCATACTTTGCTTTTGAGAGATGGAATGCTTGTGTCAAATGCTTCCAGTGAGAAAGGATCAAGATGTAAAATATATTCAACAAATGAAATGAAGAGAGACAGGAGTATTGGTTATTACAAGATGATCGAAGCTCTTGCTAGGACGTTAAACCAATCTGCTTTAAACCTTAAGCTTGAGTGAGCTTGCTTCACTGCAGCACTTTGAATGTTCCATTTTCTACCACAAGCAACCCCTTTGATCACTCTCAATAAGATTGCCAATTTACCCTCAATTTATATTGAATTATATTGTCACAGAAGTTAGATTGCCAAAGCAGATTTCATGATCAAAATTTTCACCCCATTAACATGAACTGGAGTTTCATTGAGATCTTAGTGAGAGTGCAGTGTGTTACTCTCTCTTTTCAAGAAAAAAAGCACTTAATTTGCCAAGATTAGAGAGCTCAGTTTTCTTGGATGTTAAATTTAAGTGTGATTACATCCAAATGCTTCACTATCTCTGAGCTTGCATATGGCCCAAAATAACAGGCTAAAATCTGTGGTGAGAACTCACAGGGAGTAATTGACGTGAAAAGTGCAGCTAGGTTAAAGGGGAAATTTGAAATGTGCACAAAAGAGAAAAAGGAATAGAAAAATAGGGTTCAGTGAAATACATATAAACTACTTGAACCAAATGTTGTACGTTTAACACTATTCCATGCAGAAACCTCCTGAAAGCAGTTAAACATTATTCCAAACCAAAGGTTTAAAATGCTGTGCCCCTGATAATAATATGAAAAGGTTCCCCATTGTAACTTCTACGTATTAATTCCAGTTCAAATTGGTAGAGTGTAAGCATTGACCATGGGGGGTGGGGTGTGGGGCTGTGGGTGTGTGGGCGTTAGCTACATTTAATGCCCATCCTGGTTTAAAAATGCAAATGGCTGTGGAATGACTCTGATTTGGGCTATAGAATTGTGTATGTGTTAGTTTTTCCACAGGTAGTACAAATTCTCTTATAATAAAATACTGCAGACAGTGCAAATCTGAAATACAGTCAGGTGGTGTGTAGCTGCATCCTCTAATCAGAAAGTTTAAAGCTACAGGTTCTAAACTTGACGTAACAGGTCAATCCTTTAGAGCCAAAATGAAGAGAAATATCTTCACTTGGGTATTGCAAATCTTTGGGATTCTCTTCCAGCTGTTGAGTATGTACATTGTTGAGATTTCATTGATTTTTGGACACAAATGGAATCTGGGGATATAAATTTGGCCATGATAGGAGAGCTAAGTTAGAAGCTAAACCATGATATTAAATGACTGAGTAAACGGGAGAGGCTATATTACTGATTCCTGAACCTTGTGTTCCAATATAGCTCTATAATTTCTCTGAAAGATATCACAACCTTCTCTCCCCTGCATTCAACTTCTCTCCCCACGGAAACATCAGGCTTGGAATTGCACGAGTTCAATCCTGGAGGTCACACCAAGATTTGACTTGCCAATGCCCACGTTTGCTGAGCCCTATAGAAGTGAAGTTTGATTTACAGGCAAGGTTATAAGCTTTGAAAGCCCCAGCACCTGCTCATTATTTACCTACTATGTACCAAGTTCACTCTTAACAATACAAACCATGTGTCTTGTTTGAGAGGTTCAGGCTATTTTCTTTTGTTTCAGCTACCTTTCCTTCTCATTTCAACCAGGCATGCAAAACCTTGTCTGACCCAAACTTTTCCACCCCCACGCATGCACACTTGCACGTGAACCCCATCCCATCAGCCCCCTCGGATCCTTTTCCTCCATCTATATTTCATGCTGCCACTCTTTGCTCCTATACCCAGCTCACAGTGGCATTCTTATTTTCCCTCCCACCCATATTAATGCCAACACTTCCTCTCTCTACCAGGCCAAACATCGTTCTCAGCTTAGGGAGGATTGCCTCCCTGAAACATTGACTGGTTTCTCTTTCCAGAGATGCAGCTTCACTGACTGAGTTCTTCCAGCATTTCTCTCTCTGTTCTGGATTGTAACATCTGCAGTTTTATTTGTTTTCCATTCTCATCTTTGTCATTCTTCCCTTCCACCCTTTGCAATGGACAGCTCCCAACTATTTCTCTTTATTCTCTTCCTTTAAGTGCCATTTTCTTTCCTGCTACCCCCACCCGCTTGCCTGCCTGTCCTCCCTTGGTCCAACCTCTACCAAAATACTGATGTGTTGATTCTGAGTTTCCATGCAGCACTTCAGAATTCCCATCTCCTTCAACGTTTCTACCTGCATTCTCAAGGAAGTACTTCACAGCATGAATCACAGAAGCAATACTGTAGGAGAGCGGAGTGCATGCTGATTTGTATCAGTCAATTCCAACGTGAGACAAACCTCAAATTGTGGTTGCTGACAAAATGAGGACCAAGTGGCCAATCTTTCATGTAGATAATTTTCAAATGGCACCCCACTTTTGCCAGTTACTGGGCGATGTGTCCTGGTCAGTACAGGATAAGATTTGTAGAAAGAAAATCTTGAAATTGAATAAAGACATAATTTTGTAACATAGTTCCAGATAACTGGAAATTACAGCCTTCTTAAAGAAAAAGTCATGGAGGCAGTTCAATAATAACTTTAAAATAATTAAGTACATCATAAAATTAATTCAGCTTCCAGATACTTGGGTTGACATTTTGATATATCTAAGTACAAGCCCGTGGGATTGTAGCTGTCCACACAAAGCAATTATTTGAGACAAAACTGGTAATAACAGCAGTTAATTACATGTAATGTTTAAATTGGTTTGATACAGCAAGTTTGAAGATGGACTCAGATTTAATAATAAAATCTATCACTTAATTTTTGCTGCTAAAGATTTGGAAAAATATTAGAAAATGAGGCAGTGAAAGAGAATTATAGATGTGTGTTCTTT
>JAUZTB010000076.1:87242251-87266656 GCA_034780895.1 Rhynchobatus australiae
TTTAGGATGGAGATGAGGAGAAACTGCTTTTCCCAGAGAGGAGTGAATCTGTGGAATTCTCTGCCCAGGGAAGCAGTAGAGGCTACCTGATTAAATATATTTAAGACACAGTTAGATAAATTTTTGCATAGTAGAGGAATTAAGGGCTATGGGGAAAAGGCAGGTAGATGGAACTGAATCCACAACCAGATCAGCCATGATCTTATTGAATGGCAGAGCAGGTTCAACGGGCCAGATGGCCTGTTCCTGCTCCTATTTCTTATGTTCTTATGCGGTTATATAGAATGGTAATAGGCCCTTTTGCCCAACTCGTCCATGCCGACCAAGGTGTCTTCCTGAGCTAGTCCCATTTGCCTGCATTTGGCCCATATCCCTCTGAACCTTTTGTATCCATGTACCTGTCTAAATGTCTCTTAAGCATTATAATTATACCTGTTTCTACCACTTCTTCTAGCACTTTGTTCCATATACCCACCACCTTCTGTGTAAAAACGTTGCCACTCAGGTCTCTTAAGTCTTTTTCCTCTCACCTTAAACCTATGCCCCTAGTTTTAGACTCCTTTACCCTTGGAAAAAGACTTGTGGCCATCCACCTTATCTGTGCCCCTCATGATTTCATAATGCTCTATAAGGTCACCCTCAGCCTCTTACACTCCAGGGAAAACAGCTCCACCCTTTCCAGTACCTCCTCATAACTCAAGCCCTCCAGTACCTGCAACATCCTTGTGAATCTTTTTTGTGCTTTCTGTAGCTCAATCACATCCTTCCTATAGTATGGAAACCAGAACTGCACACATTATCCCAGGTGCGGTCTCACCAAAGTCTTGTACAGCTGTAATATGACATCCCAAATATTCTACTCGGTGTTCCGTCCAATGAAGGCAAGTGTACCATATGCCTTCTTAACCACCTTGTTTACCTGCGTCACTAATTTCAGGGAGCTATGTACTTGTACCCCAAGGGTTCTCTGTTCGAAAACACTCAGGGCCCTGCCATTCAATCTGCTGTTGCTTTGCCCACTTTCCCAAGCATCCCTGGGATTCTGGCCAATATTTGTCCTCCAACCTTTACTTCAAAAATATTGTCTGATGATTACTGTGTGGGAGCTTTCTGTGTGCCATTTGGCTGCGGGGATTCCGACATTACAGTGGTGACTACACGTCACTGCACAACACTTCAGTAATTCTCGAGGGCACCATGAAAGCAAGTCTCCGAATAAGTTACCAACCATCACAATGAGGCCAGAGTAAATGGACAGTAATCAGGAGAGGAATCTAATTGGATTTCATCACCTTGAATTTAGACACTCAGTGTTTTTTCCTCTGTAATTTGAATTGATTTCAGCAGATTTAGTAGGGCATTGAAATGGTTATTTATGTGGATACATATTTATATAGACAACAAAACACATATGCACACTATTAAATCAAGATAAACCAGAATTGCCATTATAACACAAAGGACATGCAATAGAGTGAAGCAGCACTGCACAGTGCCATGATGAAACTGGAGATTTTTATATTTGCACTTTCCTTGGAAGGATTTATTACCACACTGTTTGTCACACTGCAGTGAAGAAACCATCCTCACTTTGCAGTCTTGGCTGTGCCCGTCAAAAAATAAGTCTACTTGTATTCATATCCTATCTTTACCAGAGCAAAGCATTGTCAGCTGCTGCACAAGAGCATTATCAAAGAGAATTTGACTGAGCCACATGAGATATTTGAGCAGGTGGCCAAAGAGTCAGGTTTGTTCAGAAGAGGAAAGAAAGGTAGAGAGAGACAGGGAGGTTTATGTGGAACGATTCAAATCAGTGCTGCGGAAGAACTATGGACATCTTGGGGAGGTTGCAGAGGAGCTTCTTAAAAGAGATGAGAGGTTGAAAGATGGAGTGATTTAGAGAGGAAATTGCAGAGCTTAGGCACCGCCAATGGTGCAGAGGTTAAAGCTGGTTAAAGTGGCAGATTAGCAGGTCCACGTATATAGAAGATAGAACATTACAGCACAGTACAGGCCCTTCGGCCCACGAGGTTGTGCCGACATTTTATCCTGCTGTAAGATCTATTTAACCCTTCCCTCCCACAGCCCTCCATTCTTCTATCATTCATGTGGCATCATTCATGTATATTTTGGAGGGCTGAAGTGGCTTGTAGAAACTTGGATGAGCGATGCCATGTAGAGATTTAAACAAAAGGGTGAGAATTTTAAATTGAGGGGATGTGTTCCTTAACATTGGTCCAGATGGTCTTCACGTGGTGGGATGCAAAACATAGAGTTGTTTATTTGCTGCATTACCAGTCCAAATGATAGGAATCACGAATTTGATTGAGGTTTTTTTTGAAGAGGTGATCAAGAGGATTGACAAGGCCAAGGCAGTGAATGTTGTCTACATGGACTTTGGCAAGGTTTTTGACTAGGTCCCGCACATTAGGCCAGTCCAGAAGGTTAGATCACATTGGATTTAGTGTGAGCTAGTAAAATTGACTTGGTGGTAGCAGTGAGAGGGTGGAAGTGGAGTCTTGTTTTTCAGATTGGAGGCCTGTGACCAGTGGTGTACTGCTGTGATTGGTACTGCGTCCATTGTTTTTCACCATCTATATTAACAATTTTGAAGAGAGTGCAATCGGCATGGTTAGCACATTTGCGGATGACACCAAATTTGGTGGTGCATTGTTAAGTGAAGAAAGTTACTTAAGATTACAACAAGATCGAGAACTGGGCAAAGGAACGACAGATGGAATTTAACTCAGATGAATCCAAAGTGCTGCATTTTGGGAGTATGCAGAGTAAATGGCAAGGCCCTGGAGAGCGATGTAGAACAGACAGAACTACAACTCCATTGTTCCATGGAAGTGGCGATGCAGATAGACAAGATGGTGAAGAAGGTGTTTGGCATGTTTGCTCTCATTGGTCAGGGCCTGAGTACAAGAGTTGGGACACCATGTTACAATTGTACAAGGCATTGGGGAGACTACTGTGTGCAGTTCTAGCCACCAAGCTATAGGAAGGATGTCATTAAACTGGAAAGGGTGCAGAAGAGATTCACAAGGATGCTGCTGAGAATGGACGGCTTGTGTTGCAGGGAGAGGCTAGATAGGCTGGGGCTTTTTCCCCTTGAGTTTAGGAGACTTGAGGGGTGACCTGAGAGCTATATAAATTCATGAAGGGCATGGATAAGGTGAATGGTAACAGTCTTTTTCAAAGCTTAAGGGAGTAAAAAACATAGATTTAAGGTGAGAGGGAAAAAGTTTGAAGGGAACCTGTGGGGTGACTTGTTCATGCAGAGGGTGGTGGGGTTGGTATGTGCAGTGAGCTGCCAGAGGAAGTGGTAGAGGTGGGTATAATTAAAACATTTAAAAGGTTTTTAGACCAGTACATAGGTCAGAAAAGTTTAGAGGCATATGGGCCAAGAGCAGGCAAATGGAACTAGCTCTGGTAGGCAACTCGGTCAGCATAGACGAGTTGGACCGAAGGACCTGTTTCCATTCTGTATAACTCTATGACTCTAATTGGCTGGCACTGGCTGAACCCTTCCCCTTCTAATGAGATATAATGGTGGAAGTAGAGTACTGATGAAGGTAAAATCTCATACTTAATAAAAAGACAGCTAGAGAAGTGTATTCCATCATCCGAGATATTAAAGAGACAATTCACCATAGGATACAATGAGCCACAGAGGAATATGGAAGAAATTAACTTTGCAATTTACCCACTTTCAGCTGTCCAGTAATCTTGGTTAGCTATAACATTTGTATGTAACAGTACAAGAATTAGACTGACTACGTTTTACCTTCCTGGTTCACCAATCTGCCAAAACTCACAGAGATTAAATTAGGTTAATTATCCAGTCAAATAAGGGCTACAAAGGAAACCGCATGTCATGAGCAGCTCACTTTCCAAGATATAGTGGCAATGAATGTATAGTTTTGTATTTCCCACATCAGACACAACGATGTGGCTGCACATTAACTGTATTTCAATGAGAGGACTCTTGATAATTGTGGGTTCAGGTACCACGAAAGCGACCTGAGCACAGCAAACATTGCTGACACCTCAGTGTCCAGCTGAGAGATCACTGTGCTGTTGCAAAGCTGTCTATCAGATCAGGTATTCGCTCAATCCTGTCTACTCTATCAAGTGGACATAAAGGATCCCATGCCAAAAAGGAGCATGACTGTTCCCAGAGTTTTAGCCAATCAATATTGGTTTATTGATTTCTAATTGTCACGTGTTTCAAGATACAGTGAAAAACTTTTGTTTGTGTGCTGTCAAAGCAGATCATGCCATACACAAGTACACACATGGTATAAATAGATTGTTCCTTACTTGCTACAATAAAGAAGGCGGCTATTCAGACCATTGAGTCTCTGCTGGCTCCCACCAGAGCAACCCTATCTTATCCTGCAGCCTATCCTCTCTCATATGCCCATCAGCTCCCCATGTTGTCCTGCCACTCATCTAGACTAGGGATAATTTACAGTACTCACTTAATCTAGCAGCACATCTTTGGGATGTGGGAGGAAACTAAAGCAGCTTGTGGAAGCTCATGTAGTCACGGAGAATATGCTAACTCCCCTCAGATGGCACCCAAGGTCAGGAAGCCAGATTGTTGGAGGTGTGGGACAGCAGCACCAGGTGCTGCACTATCATCGCCATTACCATATTACTGTTTGTTCTAGCTTGCTCTGCATAAATTAGTTGACATGTTTCCAATTTTATAACAGAGATAAAACTTCATGTAGTTCTTCATAAGCTGGAACTCTGCCCTGAGGAAATTGACAAATGTCATTCTCAGGTCTGACTGTTTTCATGTCACCAACCATGCCGATAGCTGTCTTTTTTATTGCTGATTCCTTTCCTTGTAATGCTTTTTCTAACAGTTTATGCCACAGTTTGCTGAGTTATACAACAAAGGTTGCTGCCCACACTAACAGTGGAAAATTGATATGGGCATGTTATTATATGTTTGACATGCTTTTGCTTGTAAAATCTAACTGGTGATTTGTTTTTGTGTGTTTAATCTTCCACATAAAGATTGGAGGCAATTGGTACCCTGAGTGTTCAATTCATGGTACTGCCTCAGGTGGATTTGGAAGGATTTGTAGTGCATTTGAAATAATAAAAGATGAACAAGGGTGATTCCCAAGTCATTTCTTTGTCCAGAAGAGAAGTTTAGAGGCTTACAGAATTATAAATACAGGAAGAATATTCTTATCATGTCAGGTTGATTAAGTTGCTCATTATAATGGTAGATCAACATTGAACAGAAATTCATTGACATCTTTCAGAGAAAGACTAAGCCGTTGTGCATAGTTCTGATGAGGAAGATGAAAACTGTGAAAAAAGGCTATTTTGGTTGTAAAATACAGATATTGTAGAATAAAAATTTTTATGGGCCTTAACAAAGTAGACACAAGGATGATGTTTCCACTGGATAATGTACCCAGAACTAGAAATCACAGTCTAAAAATACCATCCTTCAAGACTGAGACAAGAAGAAAGATCTTCTATAATGGGGCTAAATGGCCCAATCCTATTTCTTTTCCCTATGTTCTTACGGTGTCACTTAATCAGAAACACAAAATGGCACTCAATACACTGTTTCTGAAATATTTTTGTTTGAGCATTAAATGCAATTTACATCACATGGTGTATGGGTTTGTATGATTTGTTTACAAAGTGAAGTCGAAATTCTGCTATAGATTCATACAAATCCTCCGCATGTTTGCTAAGCTAAATGCTGCAAACTTCAAATGAATTGCTCTGCAGTCTCATTCTGAGACCCAACCAAGGCAGAGTCTAGAAGTCTGCTGGATAAACACTTAAATCCCATGGGATAGAAAAGAACTGCAATCATGGAATATTCTTGCCTATAGAATCAAAGAATGGTGCAGCAATGGTGAAGGGGGCCATTTGATCCATTATACCATTGGCGCCTCTTTGGTAGAGCTATCCAATTGCCCTATTGTTTTCTGATGGTCTTGCGGTATTTTTTCCTTACAAATATTTATCCAGTTCCATTTGAAACCTCCTGTTTAAACATCTTCCACTATCCTCTCAAGCAGCACATTCCAACTTGCTAAAACCTGCCTCATGATGGTTGTTTTCCTCTTGTTTGTGGCTGCACCATTATAGGTTTCAGCACTTCTCACTTTTGACTCCACAGCTGTCGTGTGACTTGCTCAACGAAGGTCCTCTTGGGGAAAAGGTTTTATTCTCACATTTGTGTTTATCTGTGACAATTGCTCATGAATTGGAGATCAAGTGTAGACATGCAGTGAAAGGCATGATGAGACACTTGTCACCTTCCTGTGGACTCTGCACATGGGGAATCAATACCGAGTGCAGTCTTCTACTGAAGCAGTGATTAGAGAATTGAAAATAATTACAACATCATAGTTGTAGGTCTGAAAGGTGGTGAATGGAGCAGAATGGAGGTTGGTGAGCTTGGGTAAAGGAAGATTGTGCCAGATGGGTGGGTTTGTAGATTATAGCAAGATGTCCATGGAGGAGCAACACAGGTTCCTATAAGGAGGGAACCACATTGAAGAAGGGACCACAGAGGTAAAAAAAATAGAGTGCCAGAGAATGGCAAGGAGGAAAGTAGGAAGAGGTTGGGAAATCGGGAAAAAAATTGTCGTCAGGGCAGAAGAGATGGGAGTTGAGGGACAAGCAATTCATGGGTGAAAGTAACAGTGGACTGGAGAAATTCACATTAAATGCAAATTTATGAATTTAAATTAGCAGATTAGGAATGGGGACGTGTATGGAAAGCAAATAAACATCTATTATGAGGTGACTGAGAGGTCATCACACAAAGAATATATTATACCATTAAGTAAGTAGAAAAATAATAATCCAGAGTATTACTTTAAATTGCACTGTAGGAATAGAAAGAGGAAACATATGTCCAAAAATAACATTTCATTAAATTGAATTTATTTCATAAAATTCTTCTTTACCTTTGCAACTTGTGATATAGCCTGCCAGATAATGTAGTGGTGGGGAAAACTGTGGAATTGTATGAGAAATAACTGGTTGCTTTGTTGGAGCGATGCTTAAAATTATGATGGTCTGAATTGAGACCAATGATTACCTATCATCATTTCATTATGGATAAGCCTTACTTTGATATGCCTTTTCCGACTATCTACAACTAGCTTCCTACATGACTTTCAGATGAGATGCAAAACTGTGGCCCAGTTTGCCTTTTCAATATTTCTAAATATTTGAAGAGCAGGAAATTTACTCCCATATCCTGGGCAATATTTATCCTCAATCACATTAACAAAAATGATTTATTTTGTCATTACTTCATTGCTGTTTGTGGAAGCTTGTCTATCGTTTACAGATTCCACTGTTACAAGAATAACTACACTACAAAGTATATTATTGATGTGTAAGCATTCCAGGATGTCCTGATGTCAGGGAAGGTACTTTTTTAATTGCAAGTATTTTTCCTTCTTTCCATCATACCTGAGGATAATGCAGTCAAAAAGAGAGAAGTTGTGCATGTTTATTTTTACCCATTTCAACCAATAAATTCTAAGATTTTTTCATTCAGGTTAGTGGTGTGGTAAATAATGGCATGTTCTTGTTTTAATCTGTAAGAGAGGGAAATTCTTCCAATCCTGAAATGTTGTTATAATAGGCATCACTGTGCAGTGAAGAGTAATTTCTCAGCAAGTTGCAGTCAGTAGATTGCCGGAATATAGGTGTTTGCATCACTTGGCCCCAATCTCTGCTATCTTCAGAAGGCAATGAAACCAGGTCATAGAATCATCATGAAATAGGTTCAGCCCAAGTCATGCATGCCAACTGTGTTGCCCAGTAAGCTAGTCCCATCTGCCTGTGTTTGGCCTATAGCTCTCTAAACCTCTCCTATCCAGGTACTTATCTAGGTGGTTTTTAAATGTTGTTAATGTGCCCACCTCAACCACCATTTCGGGCAGCTCATTCCAAATACACACCACCCTTTGTGTGAAGAAGCTGTCCCAGATGTCTCTTTTAAATCTCTCACTTCTGATCTTAAACCTATGCCCTCTTGTTTTTAGCACCCTTCCCTGGGAAAAAGACTGTGCTTTCACCCTGTCTATGCCCCTCGTGATCTTGTATACCTCTGTCTGATCACTCCTCAATCTCTTGCGTTACAGGGAATAAAAGTCCTAGTGTATGCAACCTCTCCTTGTACCTCAGGCCTCCCAAGTCCAGGCAACGTCCTGGTAAATCTTTTCTGCAATCTTTCTAGTTTAATAACATCTTTCCTATAATGGGTGTGTATTGTGGAGGATCGTGACATCACTGCCCTTACCTGGACAGATGACAGCACTGCCCCTACCTGGACAGATGACAGCACTGCCCCTACCTGGTCGGAAGACACACCACTGCCAATCAAGGTTTGGCCCCGCCCCACCCATCAACACAACCTGACCATTGGCCTTTGTAATTGATTAGTCCTTGCTGGCACCGGGCCATTGTCCTTTTTAAATTACCTGGGCTGGACCCACCCCCCCCAGCCCTCCAGCACTATAAAGAGTGCCACATGCGCTTGGCGCTTTCTCTTTGTCTGCTCCGAGGGATGAACCTGCTTTGCTCCAGGCCGAGCACTGTGGAACGGCGCTAGAGAAATCATTGGTGAGGTGTGCACTGTTAAAAGGGTTGGGAGCATTTTAGTTAGTATCCCTGGAAGCATAGAGCCGTGCCTGCATTGAGTCAAGGGGTGGCGGGTATCTTATTGTTTTTCCTTGATTGTCGTTGTACCTAGTTAGTTGTGTGTGTGTGTGTGTGTGTGTTTTACCCCATTGCAATCTCCCCACGCTTACCATAAACAGTGCACGTGCGCGCGTGTGTGTGTTATTCCCGTTACCCTTTGTAAATAATTCACTTATCTCTATGACTGTGTTCAGAATCTTGGCCTTCTGAGACCCTGAATCTGTTTCACAACAGGGTGACCAAAACTGTACACAATACTCCAAGTATGGCCTCACCAGCGTCTTATATGACAGCAACATGACTTCCCAACTCCTATCCTCAATGCCCTGACCGATGAAGGCCAGCTTGCCAAATGTCTTCTTCACCACCCTATCTAACTGTGACCTGTTTTAGTGAACTATGCACTTGCACTCCTTGGTCTCTCTCTGTTCCATAACACTCCCCAAGGCCCTACCCTTCACTTTATGTCCTACCCTGGTTTGATCTCCCAAATTGCAATACCTCACATTTATCTGGATTGAAAGCCATTTGCCAATCCTCAGCACACACACCTGGCTCATCAAGGTCATCCTGTCATTTTTCATAACCTTCTGCACTCTCGACAACACCACCTATTTTAGTATCATCTTCAGACTTACTAACCATACCTTGTACATTCATATCCAAGTCATTTATATAAATTACAAACAACAAAGGTCTGGGCACCGACCCCTGTGACACACCTCGAGACACAGGCTTTCCAGTCCAAGAAACAACCCTCAACCATCACTCTCTGCTTCCTACCACAGAGTCAATTATAAATCCAATCCGCTATCTCCCCCGGATCCAATGCAACCTAACCTTCCAGACTAGCCTGCCATGAGGGACCATGTCAAAAGTCTTGCTAAAATCCATATAGATAACATCCACTATCCTCCCCTCATCTACCCTCTGGTTGCCTTCTCGAAGAACTCCAAGAGATTTGTCAGACTTGACTTCCCACGCTCAAAGCCGTACCGACTGTCCCGAATCAGATCCTGTCTCTCCAAAAGATTCCCTCAGAATTCCCTCCAGCAATTTACCCACTACCCATGTCAGATTCACCAGCTTGTAGTTTCCTGCAGGTATAGAATAAAAACAGCCTTGCACTGTCCTGTCAGTTTCCCAATGGGCAGGTTAAGTTAGAATTGACTATTGTTTATAGAATGCAGAATGCAGATCAGATGATACTGTTAGCATGTTGCATGCGCATCTTAATAACTGATTTGCAGCACCTAATTCTTGCCAGGTGATAATTATGATGTTCTTTGAGATAAGTTTATTTGAAATATGTGAAAGTACATTATATAATGAATAGATGTGTACCATTCTTTACAGCACAATCACTGTTGGCATAAATCTGTTACTAATTGGGTTATCCCTTTTTGTTTGGCAAATTTTGAATTCAGATCTTTCACCAGCAAGTTGTGTTTATGTAGTTACAAATATAATGGTTTAGAGTAGTGATGAGTGGACAAAAGAGGGGAGGTGGGGTGGGCACAGGGTGATGATAGGTAGATGCAGGTAAGGGATAGTGATGGGCAGGTGTGGGGGGGGGGGGAAGGGAGAGCTGATCCACTGGGTCAAAGGTATATGGGGAGGGTAGGAGAGGAAAAGGAGAGAGGCTAGGAAAGAGAAGAAAAGAAGAGAGGCAAGGTTGGGGAGGGTTTGGTGTACTTAAAGTGGGAGAATTCTATATTTGTCCCATAAGGCTGTGAAGTCCCGTAAAAACACTGGAAAACAACTTTAAAATTAATAAATAGAGATAAATTAAATCAATAAAACATTAAATTGCTTGAAACCTAATTTTTCCCTTGGAGTTGGTCTGCTCCATTTACATCAGTGGAGTCACTGAAGCTCTGGTAGGTTCAACCTTGTGCAGAATTAGCCAGAACATTTCCCAGCGTGGTTGCTAGGAGATGGCAGAAGTTCAGAGATCATCACTGGACTGAAGAGCAGTGGTGTCGATAGTTGCTATCAGCAGTGTTGATCGTAGTAATCAGCTGTGTGGAAGTTTATGACTTCCATAATTAGACACACTCATGCAGATGCCCCAAGTTTCCTCACATTTGTGGCGATGTGTTCAATGCAAAAGGTTTTTGTGAAACTTTTAGAGCAATCTGATTCACTTAAGTTGAATGAAGAATAAATTTTGTGCATGTCAACAGAGATAATTCCCTTGCTGGTCTTCAAAGTATTGCCTTGGGAATTTTTTGCACTACCTGAGGGAGCTTGCAGAGCTTTGGATTAGTGTCTCATCTGACAGATGGCACTGTATGGTACTGTCTCAGTATTGCACTGACTGTCAGCGTAGATTTTTGTGCACCAGTTTTTGGAGTAGGCCTTGATCCACATGCAACTAACTCAGAGGCAGGAGTGGTGCCTACTAAGCCACAGCTGATGCCAGAAGCTTGAAAAAATGAAGCAACCCAAATATAGCAACAATGATGCCTCCCTGAAAGAACGAAGGAAATATCTTTGAGATCTGCTGTTCTCCTTGCTTGTGCAAACGCTGGCAATACTTCAGTAGCTTGTGAACATACCAGATGGCTTTCAACAGCAGCCTGTGTTTATATAGCAACTTCAACAAAGTAAAATGTCCCAAGATGCTCAACGGAACCAGCACACTTGTCATTAAACCACATGTAAAGGTAGGCAAGTTAACTTAAAATTTGGGTAAAAAGCCTCTCAAAGAAGGGAAGAGAGGTGGAGTAATTTACGGAGGGAACTAGAGCTTGGGATCTTGACAGCAGAAGGTATGATCACCATTACTGGAATTATGAAAATCAGTGTCACTCAAATGGCAAAAGTGGAGGAAGAAAGTAACCTCAGGGAGTGGTAGACTGCAGCAGGTTTTAGAGAGATAGAGAATAGCAAATCCATGGAGAGCCTGAAAACAAAAAGTGAAGATTTTGAAATCAAAACAGGAGCCAATACAAGTAATACAATACAAGCCAATATAGCAAGTACAAGTGATGAGTGAACTGTGCCATATAAAAGCATCAAATGTAGTTTAATACTATCGCTGTGAGGGTAGAGGTCCCGAGATTTTGGATCTATTATAGGCCCATGAGCTATTTAAATAATTATAGGTTGTCATTCAGTTTAAATGGGCCTTTTTGTTAGTCCGTTGTTTGCATTCCTGAGGTGTGGTGACATTCAATACAAAAATAAACTTATCCTGGTTTAATTGCAGATTTTGTTCATTTTGGTATTGAAGCTGCAATTCTCTGTCTTGATTTTTTTTTCTCTGAGGTTTTGAAATAACATTTAAAAACTGGGGAAAAGCCTTCTAAGTCAATGTCAAAGATGGTCAGGTTGCTTGTCCAGACACTATATTGCAAGTCTTGCTCAAAATTTTCAATCTCTTTAATAAATTCATTCACATTTTGAACGATTCACAAAGAGCAGATTTCTCTCTGATCTGCAGTCAAGTGCAAGATGAACCACCCAACTATTGGGAACTCCTGGAGAATTTCTCCATTGCCCCACGTTAGGAATTGGATGGGCTACCATAGATCATAATTGGAAGTGTCTTCTACAATTTTCTGGTGGTTATGGTTATGGTTTCAACCAGAAATGATCGCACTGCAACTTGCTCTGGTTACACGTGATATTTCACAACTAGCACCTGAACACAGGTAGTGATTGATCCAGATCCAGATATGATATGATATTCCAGATTTGCACTGTCCAATATATTTAGTTCAAAGCCCTGTTTATATCCCCATTTATGTGATTTGCTAGGACACTTGCCCCAGCACGGTTCAGGACTCATTCATGTTTGATTCACTTGGAAATCATCTTTTGGCATTTTAATTTATAAAAATCACGAGCATGAGGTAATGCACTTTGGGGGGTCAAATTCTGTTAGGACATATAGAGTGGAATTAGAGGCACAGGTTTAAGGTGAGGGGGGAGAATTTAAATGAGATCTAATGAGGTACGATTTTCACACAGAGGGTGGTGAGCTGCCAGAGACAAAGGTGGAAGCAGATTCAATTACAATAATTAAAAGGCATTTGTAACAGGTTCTTGGATAGGAAAGGAGTAGAGGGATATAGGCCTAACACCGCTAAATAGGATTAATGTTGATAGGCATCGCAGTCAGCATGGACAAGATAGACTGTAAGGATCATTTCTGTGCTGTACATTTCTATTGGTTCTGTGATTTCAATAGTGTGCCCAATTCAGCTTTCAGTGATTCTGAATTTCAGCCTTACTTCACAGGATAATGTAGGCTCATTCAATGCCTTTGATCACATGGCAAATTTCTTTTGTGGTAACCTGCACTGTTGTTATCTTAAGTTTCAATTCACAGGATTAGGGAACTAGAAGCCTTTACCAGAGATGAGCTGCATTTGTGTTCACAGCAAAAGTAACTTCACAGCTTCATGTGGGGCAAGGAATTGGTTTTGAGTTGTTTTATTGCCATCTCACACCATGAAGTAAAATATCATTTTCACTTTGCAAGTGGTAGTGGACCTTTGGTTACTGCTCTTCTAACACGAGGCACTTTCAGAAAAGTTGTCTTTTAATTGTTTCCTACAGTGTAAAACTTGTATGATAATTGGTGTAAGAACTGGAGGGGAAATGATGAGACTATTTCTTCAGTTTGTGATATGTAATGATTTGGAAGGCATGGTCTGAATGGGTGATGGAAGCAGATTGAACAGTTTGTAAATGTATTTACAAGATTATTGGAAAAAGCATTGGGAGTAAGACTGAACAGGTTGCTCTACCAAACAGCCAGCAGAGGCATGATTGCTCGAATGGCCTTGTTCTGTCCAGTTTCATTGTATGACTTATTGATTCAGTTCATGGCCTAGCAATTGATTAACAATATTCTGCAATAAACAATAGAAGTATTTTTGTACATAGGCTGCCTTTAAGTCAGCCAGTTTCAGGCTTAAGCCCTGGATGCCTATACACAAGAATTTAATCAAATGATGCACCATCAACACAAAACAACCATGCTCAGGACACTGCTCTGTGATTACCCGTTTTAAGCTGGTTTGTGGGAAATAATACCACTGTGTTTAGGTTTGATAATTGCTCATGTGAGACATGAAAATGTAGGTCGGAATGACAACCACTGTTATTGAGGTGGAACCAGGGAGTCTTTATGCGGAGAGAATACAAGATTGGGATCTCTGCGGATTTGGAAATTAAAAATTCTAAATCATCGATTTCATTCTTTAACTGTGACCTGTTTGTGTGTGTATATGGGGGGGGGGGGGGAAGAGAGAGAGGCAGAGTGATTTATGAAGAGTTTGTGGCTGAGCCAGAGATATTAGTTTGACCACCTTGATGTTTGAAAGAATTTGATGTTCATCCAAGAATGGCTATTGAGCAATCTCAGTAAAGAGGCAGGAGTAATGGAAATGTCGAGCTTGTTTCCAAACACATGATGCAAGCAGCAGTAGGCCATTCAGCCCCTTAGGCCTGCAATGCCATTTAATAAAATTGTGGCTGATCTGATTGTAATCTCAACTTCATATTCCCATCCACCCACAATAACCTTTCATCCCCTTGCACGTCAAGAATTTACCTACCTCTGCCTTACAAATATTCTACCCACAATAACCTTTCATCCTCTTGCATGTCAAGAATTTATCTACCTCTGCCTTACAAATATGCAAAAACTCTGCTTCTGCCATTCTTTGATCAAGAGACTTCCAAAGATTCATGAGCCTTTGAGAAAGGAAATTATGCCTACACTATCTCATTGTGAGCAATCCCTTATTTTTAAATACCTAATTATCCCACATTCTCTCCAAACAAGAGGAAACATCTTCTCCACATCTAGAATTTTGCATGTTTTCATCAAGTCTCCCCTTACTCCAGCAGATACGAGCCCAGTCAGTACAACCTTTCCTCGTAAGACAACCACCCCATTCCAGGTATTAGTCTAGTAAATCTTTCTTAACTACTTCCAGTGCATTAATTTCCTTCCTTAAATAAGGAGACCAAAATTGTACAGATACTTAAGATGTAGCCTCATCAGCACCTGATATTACCACAACACAATCTCACTAGCTTTGCATTCAATTCCCCTTCCAATAATTGCTGATGTTCTATCAGTTTTCCAAATCATTTGCTACTGACCTTTGTCTCCCTCCCTTTCCTGGCTCAATCTGCCCATAATCCTTCACCCCTCCTCGGTCCACCAATCACCAACTGGCCCTTGTCTCACTACTCCCCTTCTCCCCTTTTTACTGGCTATTTTCCCTTTTCACTCTTCGTCCTGATGAAGGGTTTCGACTTGAAACATCGACAATTCCTGTACCTCCACAGATGCTGCTCAACCCACTGAGTTGCTCCAGCAGACTTTTGTGGCTCCAGATTCCAGCTTCTCCAGTCTCTTGTGTTCCCATGGTTTATGTTGGGAAATCTGTCCACTGAGCCCAAACTAATTGAGTTAACTTAAATTTACTTATTTTGAAATGTAGGACCCAGTTTGTCAGGAAATTGCAGGTAGATACAACATGGGTGATGTAATGCTCGAGGAGGACTTTGAACTGTGCATAAACTGTCAAAGAAAATTAGCACAAATAGTCTGGAGGATGAATTCATGGGAGTGTAGAAGAGATGAGTGCCTTGATTAGTATGTTGCAAGGACAAGAAAGCAAGCTTTTTTACATCTGGTATTGTGTAATGAGAAAGGGTTAATTGACGAACTTGTAGTTAAAGGCCATGAGAGAACAGTGATCATAATATGACAACATTTTATATCAGGATTGAAAGTGAATAAAGTTGAATAATGCAAAGTACAAAGGCACAAGGCATACTGTGACTGTGGTAGATTGAGGAACTACATGAAAAGATGTGACAGTAAACAAGCAATAGTAACTTCTCAAGAATGAATACATAGTTCACAGGTTTACTAGAGAGATAAACAAGGCTAGACCTGTACTCTCTTGAATACAGAAGAAGAGGCAATCTGACTGAAATGTACAAAATTCTTAACCAGCTTTACAGGGTAGATTCTGAATGATGGTTCCCCTGAATGAGGTATCTCAAAATGATGGGTCAGCCATTCAGGACACAGATGAGAGGCAATTTCTTCACCAAGTGTGGTAAATCATTACCCTCAATGCCCGTGGAGGCTCCATCGCTAAGTATATTCAAGACAGAGATCGATAGGTTTTCAGATTTTCAGAGAATCAAAGGATAATCGGAAGATCAGCTGAAGTAAAAGGAACTGAATGGTCTGCTCCTGCTTCTATTTTTTATGTTCTAATGTTACATTTTAATATATATTTTCTTGTAAGATGAAAATAAAAACAGTAAAAGTGACCCAATCATGGAATAATTAAATATGGTATTAGAGCAAAGGGAAATGTTTATAGCTGGTTTGCAATGAATGACTGAAGCATTGATAAGGAAAGGAAACCTAGAATATCAGCAAAGGCTGATGAGAAACATTAAACCAGATTGTAGGAGCTTGATAAAGAACTTGAAAACCATATCTAAAGTTACTGTGGGTCTCTTGCAGACTGAGAGGGGAGAAATTATATTAGAGAACAACGAAATTAAACAAATACTTGAGTCTTTCTCTATGAAAGAAGACTACAAAACCCTCCCGGAAATGGTGGAGAGCTGCAGGTTGAGAATAAATGAGGATCTCAAAAAACTGGCATGAGTCAAAATCAAATGGCAACATTATGGGATTGAAAGGTGATAAATACCCAGGAGCAGACGACTTGCACTCTAGTGATTTTGAAAGGGTTAGCTGTAGCAATACCCAAAATTCTGCAATGGTTCTGAGAGAATGTAAAGTAACAAGTATATCCCCACAATTTAAGGAGGCCAAGAAAAAACAGGGAACCATGCACTTGTTAGCCTGACATCAGCAATATGGAAAATGCTAGAATCTATTATTAAGGAAGTGATAACAGGTCATTTGGAAAACTGTAATAGGATTAGGTAAAGTCAACATGGATGTATGAAAGGGAAATCATGTTAGATAGATCTGTTACAAATTTCATACGGTGTTGCTTATGAGGTTAGTAAGCAAAACTGGAGTGCAAGGTATTGGAGACAATAAACTGACACAGATTGAGGATTAGTTAATGAATCAAAGATGGTAATGAGTCATTGGGATTTTGTACCCAAGAGGGCTGTGAACACTTGCTCACCAAGTATGTCCAACAGAGCGATTGTAGGTTTTAGATAGTAAGGGAATCAAGGGATATGGGGTGAGTGCAAAAAAATGGCATTGATCTTGTTGAATGACAGAGCAGCCATGCAAAGTTAAATGCTTTATTTCTTAGGTTCTAGTGATTTTAAGTACTTTGATTTTCTTATATACTTTTAAAAGTAATAATTTACTTTAAAATAAATTATTAGTGATTAATTTTTAATAATTTTTGGCAACTCATGAACATTGGAGCTGTTTGACAACTGTGACGGATAGCTTGTGCTCGTACTGAGGCTTAAGGGTATTTCTGTGGGACCAACAATTGCAAGGGGCCTTGCCAATTGGTTCAGAGCCATTTTGGGTGACAAAGTTGCACCTTGAAGATCAGCTCATTTTAAGAGTAGGCCTAGTGGGTAGGTGAGTGGTGAGGTGAGTCTTTCAACTGGAATGAATGGTCAACCATGCTGATGGCAATAAGGAGGACCATGAGGGATAATACAGTTCACACGTAGCCAGATAATATTACTTGTGGCTCTGGTTAGGCTTGATTCAATAGAGTTGGAACTGAAACCATATTTCATCTACATGAGTCCAAACAGGGTTGCAGGATTAATATGCAAGAGATAACAAGGCTGGGAAGTGACGTGTTATAGTGGCAGATCAGTTTAGGGCTGGAGTGATGCTTAGCAATAATGGATAGGCCAAAAGGGTCTTCTAAAATCAGAAATTTCAAAATCATTTTTGGCAGGAATTTTGTATGGCCATTTGACCTTACAGAATTCTGCTTCGCTGTGCTTTGTGTTTGAGCTAAGTAAAATTGAAGGTCTAGATTTGACTCAGGCAGCCTCTTCCTCTTCCAAAAGAAGTGTCCTTTCACACTGAACAGTTGCTTTGAAGAAGTTTAGTATCTTTTAGAAAGAAGAAGGTAAATAAGTTTTCACTTTTCTATATCCTTCAAGTAAATGTGAATTGCAGTCATGCACTCTTCACCATCCACTGCACCAGAGCCCACCCCTCTACCCAACCCCCATCCTCCCCACCTGGCATCTCAGCATAACAACCTCCTGATGCCCTCAACTTCTCTCCAACTCCCAAAATCATCTCAATAACTAGATTAGTTATCAATTTGGCCTATTATTAGAAAACAAATGTTATTTTGCTGATCACCTGCACATTTGAGTAATTAATTTTGTTTCAAAGCTTGGATTCTTCCACTGTGCTGAAATAGAAAATGAAACGTGCATTACAAAGCAAGTCCATAACTTGTCTGAAAAACACACATATGCTCATTAATACTAGAGAAAGTAAGATGCATAAACAAAATAAGCAGCTTAAGCTTAATTTGGTTTGCCTGGACTGGGGTCCAATTTAATTAACTCTTTATGCAAACTCTTAAGCTGAATAGATAACAAATTTTCAATTAAATTATATTTAAAAATGCCAGTGCTCTGACCATGCTGTAATTGCAATGAAAAATTATAACCAGGAGATTTTATGCAGGGCAGATTTCCTTATCACAACATGGGGAAATACACTGCAAGTAGGAAACTCTAACTGTGTTATGATGATCTAATCCACAAACATTTGTGCAATTTTGAAAAACCGTTTAAATATTTACACTTTTTATAACATTACCTTACTCCCAGTTACAATTGACTAAGTCCTCTCTTATGTGATAACACCTAAAATTAAATGAGATTTCAAGCCTCTGGCATTTATAGTGGACCTTAATCAACAAATGAATGATATTTATGTTCCCCGTAGGTCATTTACCTGCAATTCACTGCTTGGATAATTGTCTTTTACAAGATGTAGATCTAATATTGAGCTGATGTTGTTTCAGTCCCATAGGACCTGGTGCCATGATTCTGTAGCACAATTAGCAGAGGTTAGCATAAAAAATTGAAGTAAGCTTATTAATTTTCTACACATTTCTATTCAAATCACTTCTTTCTTCTATCAATCAATGTCTTTTTTATTATTGCCAGATGGTGGTATGAACACCTTTAAGGCCGTCTCTCTGATTCTGCACACTGTCTTGTAATCGGTTGCTTTCATGTCCGTCCTGTTCTTGCTGTTTTGCTTGATGACTTTGTGCTGTTGCCTTTTTTAGAACAACAGAATATGACCACATTTGTTAACTTAACTCATGTCTCTAGGAGTCGCAGATATTTTGTTGACCAACTGTTTTGCATAGTTACATTGGCAATGATGGTTTTTGAGTGTTCCTGAATAAAATCGAAGAGTATTCATCATGATCGCAAAGGTTTTTTTTGATAAATGGAAGTTTCCAGTTAAGTGCAGTTTGAATTAATGAGTTTTTACTGTAATTAGAATTAAGTGAATGTCATTTCATGTGAAATGCTTTTGTAATGTCTGATTCTTATTGTGTTTCTTTGGTTTGCAATCATTTTCATTTTAATTAGCAATATGTAAAAAAAAATGAATTGCTAGTTTATTTTTAAAGTGCTGCATTATGCATTGTTGATTGCAGATTAAAATTACAGAGCATCCTGTGCGTGATTGCTAGAAAATTCTTTTTATTTGCTGCTGGGGTATAATGCTTGGCAATTATCCACTTACACTGTAGGGAGATGTGTGCCTCTGCACAATATCAAATAGCTCACTGTGGCCCTCAACAGCTTAAATCTGACACAGTTAACTTCTGCTTCATAGATTGATCATGTGGCAATTTAATCTTAAATAGGTTGTAAACTGAGTTCCCTTTACATCACCCAAAAACCTCGGCTGGTGCTGCCTACTTCTGACAGGAAGATTCTATATGGGAATTTTCAACCTGAATGTGTTCAGATCATGAGGGATGACCTTGTAAACAGCAATAACAACAATAGAATGAATTTACAGATCCCTTTAATCAAGTAAAGCATGTCAGAGGCACATTCCAGAAGCTTTGGCAAAATATTTGAGTCCAGACAATGTAGGGAGATGACAGGGATGCAAGAAAAAAGCTTTATCAAAGGGATAGAAACTTAAAGAGGCATTTCTGGCACTTATAACATATCAACCAATGGTAGAATGATTACATTTAGGGATAATCGTGAAGCCAGAACTGTGGGATTACAGAATCCCTGAAAGTTGTTGACCTGGAAAAGGTAGTAGAGATTGGGAAGATTGTGCAATGGAGCAATTGAAAACAGATGAGAATTTTAAAATTGTGTTATTGTTTAACCAAGAGTCAAGGAGTACAGAGTGGTTGGGTGAACTAGATTTGCTCCAAGTTAGGACGCAGGCCCCAGATTTTTGAATGACTTTAGGCTCAGATAAATTGGAGAAGCAGGTCAAGCTGGCCACCAGATCTGCACCTTTGAAAACCAGTAGCACCAGTCTGACACTCAACCCACTAAAAAGCAGTTCCCAAATGTTCAGTTCACACAGCTTCTTGCTTTTGATATCCTGGAGTGGCATTTCTACCTTGGAGGCAGTTGGCAATCTGGGCACCAAAACCTGCTTGAAATTGCAATGCCTTTCCAAATTGATTTTATGCTTCTAGTTTCTGTTCAAACTCAATTACATAAACACAAATGTAACATATTCCATGAATCATTCATGCAGGCAGCACAACAGAATTTAACAGCATTTTTTTCCTTGTAAAGAGTGGTGACCTGGTGTGGTTTTACTTAAGCAGCTGAAGATGGATTTATCACAAAATATGAACATTTATCAGAGTAAGTTAACATGATTTTAAATTACTGAAGGTATCATTTAAAATAATGAACCATTTATTAGTTTTATACCAGTCTAGATGAAGGGTCTCGACCCAAAACGTCAATTGTCCATTTCCCTCCACAAGCATCTGACCCTGACCCACTGAGTTCTTCAAGCTTTTTGTGTGTTGCTCCAGATTCAAACATCTGCAGTCTCTTGCATCTCCATTTATTAGTTTTATTGGATCTAGCTCTAAGATTTGAAAAATTCTAAAGTATACCCACCAATTAGAATGATGCAGCACTTCTGAAAGAGCCATGTCAAATGGTCATAGACAAGTATTGTCGGTGGAAACTCACCACGGCAATTATTTTGATCTGAGGAATGCCTACTTTTGTGAGCAAGGATAGCTTCCAGGTGACGTGGCTTTAAACAAATGCAAAGAATCACGTAACCTTGATCTATGTTCAATGTGACTTACATTTCACACTCCAAAATCTAAGCAGGTTTGGCCGCTTTCTGCTGAATTCCACCCAGTAAAAAGTCATGGAAGCTTCTACTCCCCTTTCAGCACCTTCAAGGTTTTGTTTCTTACCTATTTACCTCTCCCCACTCCAAAGTTGTTTTCAAAATAAAGCAAAATTCCCCTTTCAATACCATAAGCAGTTTCAGTGGTACTATGGATAACTGTTGTAATTCCCTTTCCCTGAGCAGTTTCCGCAGAATTGTTCATTTCTTGATCTTACTCATTCTCATTTTAGTTATTAATCATGGCACATTAAAATTCGGCTCTTACACTAGCTTTACAAAGGTGATAGTTAAAATCAGGATGACTCCTGGGCGTAACCAATCACACTGCTTTCAAATGATTTATTGATGTGTAGGAAATGAGAACATTAAAGTAACTGTACACTGCTGTGCATAGGAACGTTGTAAGTATTTTCTTTTACATGGTGACTAATTAAGTTGTGATTTGTTGTGATAATTGTGTCTTTTGTTAAGCTTTGTATAAAGAAGCTGTTAATAAGTGTAGAAGGCAGTGTTCTAGTGCCCAAAGGATCAAATTTCTTTTGCTCTCTGATGCTTACATTTCTGGTTGTAAAAAAGAATCAGGCTACCAGCTGCCACACTGAGATTGTTGTTTCCCTTTGCTCTGCACCTGCAGTAGCACCTCAGGTAATGCATTAGCAAGCCATGACACTGGGCTTCAGTGCCGAATGCAGGGCACACAAGAACTTACCTTCCTCTCTGGTATCTTAGGCTGCTTGTTGGGCCTTGATCAGTGTTGCTAGCCTTTTAAATTTCAAATATTGGTATTTCAACTCTGCTTCCAAAGAAATTGAAGTCACCCCTTCTGTCTCAGGTTGGCATTTAGATCATGCAGATCTCACTCATTTTGTGCAGGCAACTAGCCTGGGGTTTCAATTCTTTCATATTCAAGCTGGCTGGCTGGCATTTGCAGCTCAGCACTCTTTGAGATTTCCGGAGCAATTTGTGTTTGACTAATTGATTTGGTTGCAATCCACAGGATAGGGAAATGGAAAAATACCTCTTCTATTTGTGAATTCTGACTAACAACCACCATGGATTAGTAATTCCTGCTGCATTGCTTTTGACTAACCTCAAAGTAAGTATTTCCCAAATTTACTTGACATACGATATCATGCACAAATAAACCACAATCAGGAAAGAAAACATGCCCAGTTTTTGTTGATTTTTCCATCAGATTTTAAGCTTAATTGCAACCATCTCTAGCTTTGCTTTTAAATCAACAACTTTGACAATATACATTTTAGTAGGGATGTTGTCAAAATAAGATTAATACTGAGCCACTTAACAGGTACTGGAATAAGTGAGAAATTTCAGTCTTATTTATTGTTTATTGGTGACTAATTGAATGCGTTGTTCAAAGCATTGGCTGACTAGACTGCTGCACGTCTCAGACATTTTTAGTATCTAACTTGTGTGCCATTGTCATGATGTCATGGCTTAATATTCTGTCAGCTTTCAGGTGAGAGTATTTTGCCTGTAATTCCCTGAACAATGAAAAATAATTTACTTTCATTGTCCTGTCTTTCATGACATGAGGATGCCCCAAAGTGCTTCACAACCAATGAAGTACTTTAGAAGTCAGCCACTAAAGACATGTAGAAAACACCCCACCTGAGCTGCACACAGCAAGGACCTATAGACAACCATGTGATTATGAGGAACATGCTGCTGAGATTGATGTCCTGATGTTACATGTGAAGAATAGCCACATGGACAAGATGCCAGAGGACTCTGAACTCAGCAAGGTTCAGCAAATTCAGGCCATGAAGTAGAGAGAGCGGGAGCAAAATGAAAGTTTGTTCTCAGAATTCAGAGAACAAGATTGCATGCATTGTGAAGTCTGAGGGTGATGTTAGCCTTTCGCAGGATCTGCTGTGGTCACATTGTTGATTGTGCTTAGCTTCTCTGCAATAATTTACAACAGAGGTAAGGGTTGGGATTAGTGGGTGTCAGGCATTACTTATTCTATCAAGTGCCTGCACCAGGCTTGTTGCCATGAGGTCTTTTGCTAGCTCTCTGGAGAAATGGTACATTGGTTATGACAAGACTATGTTCTATCATTTTGTCAGGAGGAGGACCCTGTTAAAGGTAGTCTTCCTTGCACCTTGCTGATCACATCTTGTGAGAGAGCTGCATCTTTTTCCACCCTGGCGTTGAAGTCACCCAGGATGATCAGCTTGTCTCCCTCTGGAATGTAGAACGGGGTTTGTCAAGGTTGGAGCAGAACAACGTATTGACCTTATCCATGGTTTCCTGGTTTGGGACTTAAGTGCAAAATACCACAGCTGGTTGGTTCCATGTTACAGTTGGCTGAAAGGTCATGTGGCACAAACTAATTCTGCAGGTGGAGTTGCTGCACTGCTGAACCAGCATATTTTTGATGGCAAAGTTCAGTCTGTGAAGAAAGTGTTCCTTTCCCAGTTTGCCATTCCAGAAGATGTTGTAACCATCATCTTGTTCTCTGAGCCAGCTGTGTTCTGTCTGTCATGTCTCACCCAGATAAGCAAAGCGTCTGTGTTCTCAAGTTATGATAGCAGAGCGTCGTTCAGATCTGTTGTTATTGGCATTGTCCATAAGGGTTCACGTCTCAAATATCACACTACAGAGTAGAAGTTGCCTCTGCACAGTTTCTTATAATCTTGCTTGGATTGCTATTGCATGCAGTCAGTCCTCCCTGTCCCTAAATCTCTTTATGTTCAGTATCTCATGCCCCTGACCCCAACCCTGTCCCTACCGTCCTCCTACTCCTTTCAGCCCTTACACCCTCTCTGGGAACAACTAATCAAACTTTTGTCCCAGCTCGCAATCCTAACCATGCTCCCAGCCAAATTCATGCCCTCCAGCTCCCGGCCACACACCCTTCCACATTTCTGGCTATGCTGTAGTCCAGATGGACACCTGGCCTCCCAGCTTACTCTCATCCACGTTACCAGCTCTGCACCCGGTCACACAACTGGCCCCATTCCCCCCTTTCATTTCATCTGTACCTCTAACCCCATTCACTGTCCACCTGGCCCGGGAGCCATCTCTCTGTGAAGGCAGACTTCATGAATGAAGTGCAACAGCACAGCACATGGCCAAATGAGGAAAAGGTTGTTCCAAGATGAGGACCTGGCACAAAAGTCATGGTCAGCATGCAGCAGTGATCTTTACCTTCCTACATGATTCTGAGACATGCACTACCTCAGCAGGCACCTCAAACAACTAGAGAGTTACCACTAAATCCTTCAAATGCAGAGGCAGGGTAAGTGAACTAACTTCAGTGTTCTCTCCCAGGCCAACATCCCCAGCATTGAGACCCTAATTGCACTTGA
>JAUZTB010000076.1:87281656-87293586 GCA_034780895.1 Rhynchobatus australiae
TTTTAAGGGGCCTTGCATTAACTGTATACTTTCTCCTTTCATTTGATCTCCCAAAGTGCAAATCCTCGCATTTGCCCAGATTGAACTCCATCTGCGACTCCTCTGCCCATATCTGTAACTGATCTGTATCCTGCTGTATTCTTCGATAGTCCTTTGCACTGTCCATAGTTCCATCAGTCTTGGTCTGCACACTTGCTAGTCCACCCATCTACACTTTCATTCAAGTCATTGATATATATCATAAACAATAGAGTCCCAGCCCCAAACCTTGCAGAACACCACTCGTCACAGACTTCCAGCTCAGAATAACAGCCTTCCACCCCTACTCTTTGTCTTCTATGGGCAAGCCAGTTCCGATCCAAACTTGCAGTTTCCCCTGGATCCCATAGATCTTTATCTCCTGAATCAACCTACCATGAAGGACCTTGTCAAATACCTTACTAAAGTCCATGTAGATAACATTGACTGCCTTACCCTCATTGAGCACCTTTGTCACCTGCTCAAAAACTCAATCAAGATTGTAAGATGTGACCTGCTCTGCACCAAGCCATGCTAACTGTCCTTAAGCAGACCATGCCTTCCCAAATGTGCATTAATCCTATCCCTCAGTATCCTCTCCAATAGCTTCCCTACCACTGACGTGAGGCTCACTGGACTAGAGTTACCTGGATTATCCCTATTTCCGCTACTCACCAATCCTCCAGGACCTTGTGAGGACACAAAGATCCTTGTCAAATCTCCAACAATCTCCTCACTTGCTTCTTTCAATATTCTGGGCTACATGCCATCAGGCTCTGGGGACTTATCCATCTCAGTGCTTTTCAAAAGACCCAGCACTACCTTCTCCATAATCTCAAGATGTCCCAGCGCATTATCCTCCAGTTTCTTCTCCTCGGTAAACTCCAGTGCAAAGTACTCATTTTGCACCTCAGCCACTTGCTCTGACTCTAAGCACAGATTCCCTCCTTTATCCTTGAGTGGTCCTGCCCTCTCCTCAGTTATCCTCTTTTTCATAATACAGGTATAAAATGCCTTGAGATTATCCTTGACCCTACTTGCCAAGGACATTTCATGGCCTCTTCTGGCCTTCCTAGTTGCCTGCTTGAGCGCTTGCCTGTGATCATTATATTCCACAAGGGTCCAGTCTGATTTTAGCTTCCTGAACCTTACGTATGCTTCCTCACGAGACATCCAAGGTTCCCTTACCTTCCCATCCTTCTCCTTACTCCTTACCGGAACTCTGATCAGCTGGTCTTTAAACATCTCCCACATGTCAGTCATGGACTTGTCCAACAGCAGCTGGTCCCAATCAACACCCCTTAGCTCCTGTCTTATCCTGTAATTATTTGCCCTCTCCCGATTTAGTACCTTCCCACAACCTACTTTTATCCTGACTCATAACTATCTTAAAACATAATGAGTTTTGGTCACTATTCTCAAAATATTCACCCACCATCAGGTCTGTCACCTGGCCTGTCTCATTTCCCAAAACTAGGTCCAGTATGTTCTCTACTCTAGTTGGACTCTCCACATACTGTTAAGAACTCCTCTTCAATTCTCTGAAGAAATCCTGTCCCATGTAAGCTGCTTATATTAAGGAAGTTCCAATCAACACTGGGGAAGTTAAAGTCCCCCCACTGAGACAACTCTGTTGTTTCTGCACCTTTCCATAATCTGCCTGCACATCTGTTCCTCCATCTCTTGGTGGCTATTGGGAGGCTGATGTATAATCCCATCAGCATTACTGCACCTATCCTATTTCTGAGCTCCACCTAAATTGCCTCTGTGGATGAGCCCTCTCTGAGTACTGCAGTAACATTCTCCCTTATCAGTAGTGCAACCCCTCCATCTTTTTTACCCCCCTCTCTATCATGTCTAAAACAAGGAAACCAAGGAATGTTGAACAGCTAGTCTTGTCCCTCACATATATAGTTCTCTAATGGCAACAACATTATAATTCCATGTACTGATCCAGACTCTAGTTATTCTCCTTCCCCACAATACTCCTAGAATTGAAATAAATACATTTTAGCCCATCAGTCCCACCATGTTTATTTGTCTGCCCCTTGCTGTCCTTCCTTTCAGTCTTCCTTGTTGTACCATCTTTCTTATCCTCAACCCTACCACCTGTTGCCCTGCTGCTGTGGGTCCTATCCCCTACCACTCTCGTTTAAACCCTCCCAAGTAGCACCAGCAAACTTCCCAGTGAGGATATTGGTTCCCCTCCAGTTCAGGTGCAAACTGTTTTGTTTGTACATATCCCACCTGCCCTGGAATAGAGCCCAATGATCCACAAATCTGAAGTTTTCCTTCATGCACCAGTTCCTTAGCCACATATTGAACTGCACTATGAATCTATTTCTCACTTCACTAGCCTGCCCCACCATTCGATAAGACCATGGCTGATCTGGTCGTGGATCCACTTACCTGCCTTTTCTCCATAACCCTTAATTCCCCTGCCATGCAGAAATCTAATCGTGTCTTAAATATGGTATCATGCTCGTCTCCTGATGTCAGGAGCAAGATGTAATCGTCGTTCTTGTTAACAGTTTAATTGTTAGAAAGGGATACACTTACCTTTTTTAATTCTCAACAGAAGTGTTTGCAAACAGTTTGCACATTGATGTTAGCTATAAATACTTCACTTCAGTTATTGGTGTTTTTTTCAATTATACTTAATTTAATCACATGCCATTTGCACTACAATAATTTTTGTACAGACTATGCGTTGCACGTAAGCCAAAGCTGAATGATACACAATTAGTACTGTTGCAGGTCCAAATCAACCACAGTGCATTTGTTGCCTTTAACCTTTACAGTTGGCGATAAGAATTTAGGGTTGTTCAGCTCAAGGGAAAAATGGCCCATTGACACTTGTGATCTCAGTTTATGTTGTTTTGCAAATGTTCTCAGTAGACTTCATGATGAGCCACAAAGCACAAATATTGGACATTGCAAACTCTGACACTTGTTTATATATCTTTAGAGTGCAGTCTTTTTAAGTAGGTGTGATTAAACAGATTGAACTCATGTTTATTGAGCATCAGCTGTTTAAACATGTATACTGAAATTTGCATTGGGGATGCCAGTAGGGACCTTTATTTAACACCCCTCATCTGATAAGACTTAAACTGCAAATGGTTCTTCACAGCAGGGATAAACCTGCATCAAGTGCTGTGACTGTGAACTTCTTACACTTAATTTAGCTTTGTTTTTACCAATCTATCTCTAATCCATTTTGATAAATTCTATTAATTGATGGAGAATTTAATCTGTTGCAAACCGATAGGAGACTTTAATGAGTCATCCCAGGTCAAGGATTTAATCCAGAATTAAAACATTATTTCAGTGAAACTTGACTGTTTTATCCTGTGTTTGTCATAGTTCATTCCTCCCTAATTTGGAGTGCATTCAGATACTGTCCTATTTTGTTACATTCTGAACAACTTTTCAATTCAATGTTATTTTCTAGCTAAATGGATTATTATAGGGTTAGTTGGGAGTTGACAAAGCCTCATTCACATGATGCTCTGAAGTAGTTACATGGATCAATTGATGTGTTTCTCTTAATCTTGACTCATACGGTTATTGTAACTCTAATTCTGAAAGTTATGCTTTTTCTATACTATTCCTTTGTGGCAAATAATGGCACAGCAATTCAAGTAGACTTCAATTTTTTGGCTTTGTTGATTAACAGCAGTGTGCAATTAGAATTGCCTCCAGACGTGATCTGTACAGTTCTTTGAGCTTCTCGTTGCTCTTGAATAGGCTATGTCTTTTGCCTGGTCATAGACAAGTAGAGACTTTGCCTTCATTTTGCAGGTACGGTGGTATAGCAGTTAACGTAACGCTATTACGGTGCTAGCAGCCCAGGTTCAATTCCGGATGCTATATGTAAGGAGTTTGTATGTTCTCCCTGTGACTGCATGGGATTCTTCCAGGTGCTCTGGTTTCCTCCCACATTCCAAAGACATACAGGTTAGGAAGTTGTGGGCATGCTATGTTGATGCTGGAAGTGTGGCGACACTTGCGGGCTGCCCCCAGAACACTCTACACAAAAATGCATTTCACTGTGAGTTTTGATGTACATGTGACGAATAAAGATAGCTTATCTTGGCTTCATTTGCAAGAAATAAATAATTGCATTCAAGTAGCAACTTTCACAACTTCAGGATGCCCTAAAATGCCTTTAAAGTGCAATCATTGTTGTAATGCAGGTAATTGTGGGCATGCTATGTTGGCGCCAGAAGAGTGGCGACTGCCCCCAGGCTGCCCCCAGCACATTCTTAGCAACACAAACAGACGTATTTCACTGTGTGTTTCGATGTACACGTGATTCATAAATAAATATCTGATCTTATCTTATGAAGAGCAAGCCCTAACCATAGGAATGTGGTAATGTTTTTGTGAAGTTGAGAGACAGATGTTGGCTCAGACAATGGGGATATTCCCCACTCTCCTCTTCAAAATATGCCCTTTTACCAAGAGAGCAGATGGAGCCTTGGCTGAAATATCTGAAAGATGGCACCTCTGACAGTGCAGCTCTCTCTCAGTTCTGCACTGGAGTATCAGCCTACATCTTTGTGGCTGAGATTTTGAATTGGAATTTGAACCCTAACATTCTGCCATGCAATCAAGCACCGCTCCCGCGTTCCCAATTTTGTTTAAACTTAGGTATCTACTCTAGATATTTCTTGCTACGTACCCCTGCTCCTCCAAACCAGATTCCCAACAACTACAGGTCGTCAGACTTGATGTTGAAAGGATAGAAAATGACCAGGCCAGTTGCCTGAGAACATGGCCTCACTCTTGCTATGATTGATTCTGGACCCTGATACCAGTTCAAACCGGTCAGAGATACTGATTAATCTGCTGACAGACCATGGATTCGAGTACAAGACAGTAAGGTATAGGGAGGCTTTGATTATCCTCTTTAGCTTTACAGTATCTCCTACAACATTTACAATGTTTGGTGGATAAGTCCTGAAGGGCCCTTTAACTAAATTTCGGAAGCAGAATACACAATGGCTGCTGTATTGTATAATACAGCATATATGCACATATTGTAGCATTTCTATCTGAGGATGAATTTCTGAGCACTTGTGTGTTTAGTTATAATGTAAAATATGTGTGTTTTTCTTGGCCCACAGGCGTACGATTATATGGACTTGCATGACACGCCTCTTCCAACCAGATGGCCAATTGTACAAGTATACAGATGTGCTTTTATTCTTCTTGGCTTTCGCCTGTCATCGCATAGTATATTGGCATTTTACAGAAAGCAGCAGACCCTTGAAGCACTTGCATTCTGGTCAAGTGCCGAGCATAAAGATTCTGATGTTGCCCTACCACTGCCTAATCTGTTTGTCAGATTTGATGTAAACATTAGTTGCATGAAAAGCTTCAGCTCTTTTTGTTTACTAATGATTAATGACAAGTTATTTTTGAAAAACCGACATCCACTTCTTACTCATCTTTATTTTTAAAAGTGATGAGCACACAGCGAAACCACTTACAGGGACAGAAGAGCCCTCGTGAAGAACAAACAGTACACAGGCGTAGCTAAGCCCACCTTCAAGAGTAGCAGAAGGGACAGGGCTGTTACTTCTGTGTGGATCTCTACAGCCACAGGTGCCACTGCTCTCCAGCAGACTGTCTTGGACTCAAATTCATCGTCCCTAGATTCTGAGGGACCCTCCCCTCCAAAGAATTCTGACCACCAGATATTCAGATTGCAATATCCAGGAGATGAAATTAATATGTTGAGCCATTTTGGGAGATGTAAAATAGTACAAATTATAATATTTTAGTATTGGAATACTCTGTGTCCAATCCCTAATAGTGTTGATCCAAATGCAAAATGTGTAAGGCCATCATTATGGCACCTTGAACAGAGGTATCAAGCAGCCATGAATCCATATAATATATGAAATATAAAAGCCAGGGCCACAGTGCTCATGGACCCCATCGAACAGTCAATCGCTGCTGAGTGAATCAGGTAAAGATTCTTCAGCATCACTGCATGGCTGCCGACTAAAAAGGTTTAGATTTACCTGTTGCTTTTTTACAAATTAAGCCTGCCCCAAATTGCTTTTCAGCCAGTGAAGTATCTTGAGGTACAGTCATTGTTGGAATGTCGGAAACTGGCACTGATTTAGGCACAGCAAGCTTCCACAAAAAAGTAATAATGGGATTATGTTTTCTAAGTGATATTCAGCAAGAAATAACTGTTAGCCAAATGATATTTCAAACACGTTTCAAGTTACAGAGAATGGGGAGGAATGGAGAGGATAAAGAGAATGTCTGTGACAGGGTAAAGATCAAAAGAGACTGAATGATACAATTGGTAGTTATATCAGCTGAGGGAAGGCTTCCTTGCTGTGAGTGGGAGGCTGGTGAATTGGAACCAGCCAATTCACCAGCCTCCCACTCTGTCTGGCCAAATTATAAGCAAAAGGAGATAACTGAGGACAATGGTGAGAGAAACAATGGTGGAACTGTAGATTATACAACACAGCTATTGCAGGAAATCAGAGAATTCTTAAAATATTCAGAAGGTCAGGCCACCTTGACGGAGAGGGGAAAATGGTGTTAGTGTTGAAGGTTAATGAACTCTTATTGGAACTGGCCAGTTTGGATACAAACCAGAAAGGTTGACCATCTAGGATTGTTGAATTCAATGTTGAGACCTGAGAGCAGTAATCTATCCCGTCAGAGATGAACTGCTGTTCTGCAAGCTTGTGCTAGACTTTTATGGAAGTTTTTATGCTTTTAATACATATTTTTAATGTTTTTAAAATATTTTTTAATAAAAATTACTATGGAACAGTGTAAGAGGCCAAAGAGACAGAGGTCAGAGTGGGAATAAGATGGTGAATTAAAATAACAGGCAACTGGAAACCAGGGTTGTCCTTGTGGACTGAACGTTGGTGATTTACAAAGCATTCACCCAAGCACCTTTTGGTTTTTCCCATGTAGAGGAGACCACATTGCAAAGACGGAATGTTGTGTACTAAACTGGAAAAAGTACAAGCAAATTATTACTTTACCTGTAAAGATTGATTGTGTTCCTGGGTGGTGGGAAGGGAAGAGGTAAAAGGACAAGTGTTGCATCTCCAGCAGTTGTATGGGAAAGTACTGTGAGGAGTAGTGGGTGTTGGTGGAGATGGCAGAGTTAATAAGGTCACACAGAGAAGAGTGCTGAAAGGAGCGAACAGGGGAAGATGCATCTGGCGGTGGAACTACATTGGTGGTAGAAAATATGAGCACTGGATCATTAACCATTCTAAAAGTTAAGCTTTCTTTGGGCTTAGATTTCTGTGTGCACCCGATGTAAACTCAGAGTCAACACTTCATGTGCCGTCTTCAGGAATCGGGCATGTTTATTGAGAGTCAAACAGAGATACAGCATGTAAACAGGCCTTTCAGCCCACTAAGTCCAAGCCAACCAGCAACTTCCCAGCTACACTAATCCAACTTTTAACTTTGTTCTCCTCAAACACTTATCAACTTTCCCAGATATTAACTGGTCACCTATATATGAGAGGCCAATTAACTTACCAACCTGCAGGCCTTTGTGATGTGGGAGTAAACTGGCGCATCCAGAGGAAACTCATGCAGTCACAGGGAGAATGTACAAACTCTACCTAAACAGCACCGGAGGTCTGGAATGAATGCAGATGGTTGGCCCTGTGAGGCAGGATCTCTACTGGCTGTGCCACTCTATTTTCCAAGTTTCTTCCTACTGATTGGTCCTTTAAAAGCATTGCAACATCAGGAATCCAGTTGACATTATTTTTAAACCTTGAGTGTGATGTAACTTTAATCTTACTTCCCTGTCATTTCTCTACACCCTTACTTCTCAAGTAACCATAACCTTTATAAAGCTTCATACTTGCTCCTGGTTTGGCATCTAACATATTCCACAGTCATTGTTTGGTGCACACTTGTATTAAGCTTAAATAAGACCAATTCTGTCATTGGAAGCAGTTCCTAGAATAGGTTTATGGTCTTGTCTTCCAGTGCAGCTGCTTTTGTACCAGTTCCATTTTATTTATGAAAACAAGGACAATTTTGCTGCCACTTTATAGGCTCTATTACAATTGTCTTTCTAAACTTGTCAGTGCAGTGGTTTTAATATATGCTGGAAAGGGTCATATGCTACTCAAGGTTTCTTGTTCAGTTGCTCCCCAACATCTCTGAATGAAAGCCTCCAGAATGTCCAACCATCTGATCTATTTTGTCCTGTTCCTAGCACCACGCATGATAAAGTACAGTTCTGTTGCTGAAGGAACCTACTTCTTCTCTCATCCTCATAACAGTAAAACATGGTTTTGACTGACCTGAGAGAAATATTATTCTCTGGTGTAGCCATGGAAAACTTTTGGGATGGTGGTCTAGATTGACATGTGGTCTGCTTCTTAGAAACGTTGTTTCCTCAATTAGATGCAAGTCCAAGAATGAATGATGATGCTATTGCATTATGCTTTATTGCCATATGGTATTCTAGGGATCACAGCACAACGGTAATAATGTAGTAATAGGATTTTAGAATGTGACCTCTGCCTAAAATATGTAGCTGCCAATGTTGGTTGCATTTGAACAGGGAATTTGCATTGAAATTCATTTTTGAGCTGCTTTATCCTGGCAGCAATTCTATCATCAATCATATGTTAATGTTTATCATGGCCCATGGAGGTATTTTGGAATTATATTTTGTTGCTTCCTTAGCCTGATTTCAAACAGATTTTCATTCTGTTCGGTATCATTTTAGCCTAATGAGTCTCTGTGTGGTGTACTGCACGATTCCACATTTGACGGATATGGTGCCATAAATATTAAAAGGATAAGATGTCCCCAGGAGACAAATGAAGACTATCTATCCACCCGTGTTCATAAACAAATCCTCTCAACTGGCTGTGTTACAGGGTTATAATGCAGAAAATCAGTCCTGCTGTTGTCTCCAGAGTCTGTCTTTTCACACAGCACAACACTGCACTTTTGGAATGCTAAATAGTGCTCGTTGATTGTTGGGTGAAATCATTGGCTTTGGGCTAAACTCCAAGTTTGAGAGATTATCACATTTGAAAGCCTGGCCCCCTCCAACACACAGTAACACTGCTATTGATCAGCTATTGGATCTGGATGGATAATACAAAGGCAGAATAAAGAAATCTTCTTGTGTTGATTTTTCGCCTGAGCTTCTTGCTGCAAATTGTAATTACCAAGCATTAGTGCCACATCTAAATAACGGCTCATGATCATGTTGTACATTTTATTGGATAAACAATGGAAAATAATATAATGCTTTCTAAAAGGAATTCCATCAGTTTGTTTGTGAACAGGCTTACATTCACTAAACCTTCAAAATTTCAAGATTTGTTTTACATGCAGTTACACAAGGCTGCCATCCCTTTCCTCCAGTGCAGCTTTTAATAATGAGCAAAGCTTTAGGATTTTATTTCACAAATAGATAAGACTGTGAGATGGAAACTGCTAAAGCATGAAGAAGCAATCTAATACTCTTTTTGCTGCACATCATCTTCACTGAACTATGAAGCTTGACTGGGAGGCAGTGATATCATAAGCTGTTTTCCCGAGGCCAGGGCAGAAAATTGGCACATGCTACATTTCCTTCTCTCGTTCAACCTATTTGTTGTGCCAGATGTGTAAGTTATGGTGCACCTACCTCTGACACAGAAGGTAATGGGTTCAAGACTTCGACCAGAGACTTGAGTTCATATAAATTTAGGCTGACACTAATGCAGTACTGAGGGAGTGCTGTACTGTTGGATATATAATAAAAGCAAAAATTACTGGTGAGACAGCAGCTGGAGTTGTATGGAGAACAAATCATAGATAATTGTTCAGGTCCATGGCTCTTCATCAGAGCTATTGGAGGTGCCATCTCTTTCATGTGAGACATTAAACCAAGGCTACATCCATTCTCTTACCAGATCTGTTGGCACTATATCAAAAAAGAACAACAGTATTATCCCCTATGTCTAGGCACAGTCTTGGACACAAATTAACTGGTCATTTACACATTACTGTTTGTGTGTAATTTGACTGCATTCAGCTTTGAGATCAGCTGTTTGTAATTTGCATACTTCCCATGTAAATACTTTTTTGACTTGGAAGTGCATTCTGAAAGGTAGTAATTGTAAAAGATGCTGTTTAATGAAAGACTTTGTTTCCCTTCCTTTCCCTGCTACCAAACCAATTTCTACTCAGATCCCTTATCCCACACTACTCCAACACAGAGTCTCCACTACCACTGTTGGTATTCCGCTGTTTCGTGTCTTCTCCTCTCAGAAATAGTGGATGGATAATGCCACACCTGAGCATGTGCCTTGCGAAGCAGAGCATGCGCTGAATAACCAGTGGGCATGGAACTCCTTGATGGCCTTTGACGTGTTTGGGACTTCCAGATCTGACTATTATATCTCCAGTCCCTCATTATAATTTACGTAAACTTAAAACAATCAAACTCTCCTGATCATGTCCTAACTTGCAATCAATCCCATTTCCACATGACCCCTAAACTTCAGAAACTACACTCATTCCCATTTTATCAAAGCTCAATTTTATCGTACTCATCCTCATTTTCTGATCCCTCCGTGGTCTAATAACTACTAATCTCTGCAATCTATTCCATTCCTGCAAACCTCACAAAATATCTGAGCTGCTCATGGTTATCTTAGTTTTTAATTGCTCCCCTTTTGGCCATTGTCATCTTTAGCTTCCTGGGCTGTAACCTTCGGAATTTTCTGCCAAAACTTCTCTTCCCTTTTTCCCCCCCCTTTAAGATATCTCTAAAGGGAAAAAAGAGCTTTGACCAAGCTTTTAGTCACTTGCCGTTATCCCACCTCATGTGACTCAATGTCAATGTTTGATTCGTTCAAGGTGCTACATACATGCAGATTGTTTTAATTCGGTTGGCTGCTTGCCCACTCTGGTGTATACATCCAAACCTTACTAGGGAAATAGTTTGCATAACTCAAGAAATAAGAGCATTGCATTGCATGCTCTTTTAAAATCATGTCATTGTGATGTTTAGTCCAAAGTTGACATTAAAATAGCTGCTTCGCATGCTATATGTGAGGCTGAAGCATCAGAAAAGGTGGTGCTAGCTTCATGCTGACAGTAACCAGGGAAGGTTACTGTACCAGGAACACTGCTGTGAATAACATATTACTTGTAAAGTAACTTTACTTAATATATTCGTAATAGCTGAATAAAGTTTATTTTGTTAAAAAGAATAGCTGACATTCAAACATTTGTGCAGATCATCACTCAAGTGGCTGAGGAGAATTTGAAACCTTCTGAATGTAAAGGGACAAAATTAATTAGTTGATCCTGGCACCACAATGAAATTGTAAGAAAAATATCAAACATGTTTCTTTCTCAACAGTTAAATGAATAATGAATTGAAATTATTACATTGATTGGGCAATCAGATATTCAATTGATAAATTCACTGCAGATCACCACCTTTGCTTTGGGTAGCCCTTTGGTCTGCTTCCTTCCATTAGCACCTTTTTCTGTATATTGTCCAATATTTCACTTGAAGCTGTTGCTTGCTGCTCTTCACCCTTCCCTTGTTTCTATATAATTGTTATTTTATAGCTTGAAAGCCAATAACCTCACTCACAAAAGAGTAGTGGCACGGTGACAGGAAATCATATTGCAAATTTATTCAGAATAAATGAAGCCAGGTGAATGTTCAGAAATATTTCAGTCACCTGTTCCCCAACATGTGAAACGCAAAAAAAAAGATGAATTTGAACTTAGTTGTTAAAATACAAATTGTGAGGTGATGCCAAATAACCGCATATCTTAAAATTTTAGTGGTTTAAGTGGTTGATGCACAAGTGTGCACAGCAGAATTTTCTTCATAAACACAAAGATGAGCACTTGGAGTGCTGGAA
>JAUZTB010000076.1:87311291-87322702 GCA_034780895.1 Rhynchobatus australiae
CCTCTCCCGTCCATGTATCTATCCAATTTATTCTTAAAACTCAAGAGTGAGCCCGCATTTACTACATCAGATGGCAGTCCATTCCATACTCCCACCACTCTTTGAGTGAAGAAGCTCCCCCTAATGTTGCCCCTATACATTTCCCCTTTCACCCTAAAGCCATGTCCTCTCATACTTATCTCTCCTAATCTAGGTAGAAAGAGCCTATTTGCATTAACTCTGTCTATACCCCTCATAATTTTGTAAACCTCTCTCAAATCGCCCCTCATTCTTCTGTGCTCCAGGGAATAAAGTCCTAACCTGTTCAATCTTTCCCTGTAACTGAACTCCTGAAGACCTGGCAACATTCTAGTAAATCTCCTCTGGACCCTTTCAATCTTACTGACATCCTTCCAATAGAATCCTCAGTTCTCAGTCCTAGTTCTCAAGGAAACATTTTCCTTCTGTAGTTTGAAGTTCCTCACTCGCACCAAATACTGTCCGACCGTTAGCCCTGCATTTGACAATCCGCATTGGATCCAAGGATGGCAGTGCCTCTATCTGAAAGCTCTCCTTTGTGTTTTTTTTAAGCCATCCAATGACTACTACTCTCGCTCTCCCTGTAATTTTCTCCACCTGTACAATTAACATGTTTCTAAACCAGACAAAAGGAGGCTATTCAGCCCATCAAATCAATGCCAGCTGTCAGAGCAACCCATTCTCTCATTTGTCTCCCTGTAACCCATTCTCTCTCGCACAGAAATTTACATCTTACTGATTCTGTTACTGCCCACTTAACCTTGGGACATTTTACAGTCATCGATTAGACAAACACCCAACATTTCTTTGGGATGTGGAAGGAAACCAGAACGCCCTGGGGAAACCGACTGTCATGGAAAGAACCTGCAAATTTAGCACAAACAGCACCTGAGGTCAGAAATAAAGCCGGGTTACTGGAGATGAGAGGCAGCCTGCCACGCCACTGTTACGGCCAATATATCTGCACTCCTCCAGTTTTGGCCTCTTCATAACCCCTGATTTTTGCCACACCACCATTGTAGGCAATTTCTTCAGCTACTCAGGCTCCAAGCTCTGCAAATCTATCCCTGAAGCTTCACACTTCTCTAGCTCTCCATTTCTAAACACTCTGTAACCTTTTCTCTTTTATCTTATGTTTCTAATGTGCCGATACTTGTCTGAAAATGCTCCTGTAAAGTGATGTGTGGTGACATTTTGCTATGCTAAATGTCTATAAATACAACATATCTGACTTTATTGATGGTTATCTTATGAAGCACTGATCACCTGGAGACAATGAGGAACCATTCATTCTGACTGTGGCCAGGTAATGCACTGAATTCACATTACAGTGAAGCTAGAAGTGGAGACCCAAGATAGTAAGACACCTCCACACATTCAGATTGTTAATGAGTTGTACTTCTAGTCACCGTAACTCGTACGCAGAGTCCATGAAATTAACTTTGTTTGCCTTCAACTTCCCTCCCCCTTAAGATTGATTGCAAATTAATGTTAATGTCAAGGCATATACTGTGTAGACACATGAAAATGCAGATGCTGGAATCTGGAACAAGAAACAAACTGCTGGAGGAACTCAGTGGGTCGAGCAGCAACTGTGGGGAGGAAAAGAATTGTGGAAGTTTCGGGTTGAGACCCTCCACGACTGTATGTTATGTGGTTGATCCAAAGTAGAGCATATGAAGATGGAAAGGAGACAGAAAAATGTTGTAAATACACATTAGGTTAGGAAGCGTTCAGAAAAGAAAATGTAACAGCCTGAAGGATATTGTGTAACAACAATTTATATAACACTTTGAATGTATAAAATGCCCAAGGTGGAGCATTACCAAAATTTGACACTAATCCACATAAAATTATTAGGTGAGGTAATTTAAGACATATTTTAAGGAACATCTTAAAGAAAGAAAGAGAGTTTGAGAAGCAGAAAGGCTCAAGAAGAGAATTCTGGTACTTAAGACCCATGATTGAAAGGGTTGAATGTCTACTTCTGTTCCTATGTGCCTGGAAGATATGCATATAATGTACTTATATATATCCCTCCCCTCAGCAAAGCCTTTGAGTGTTCCACATACACAAATTGTTTTGAAGCCTGTTTTGATGTAGGTAAGGTGTAGATATCATAAATCTGCTTACCAATTACAACTTGGTGTTCAAAACCATCATCCTCTCAGCTTCAGCAAACTTCAAATCCTGGGCCTCCCTACTTCCCTCTGCAAATGGACCCTCGACTTCCTCATCGGGAGACCACAGTCAGTACAGATCAACGATAACCTCTCCTCCCTGCTGATAATCAACACAGGCACACTTCAAGGATGCGTGCTTAGCCCCCTACTCTATTCTCTCTACACCCATGACTGTGTGGCTAAGCACAGCTCAAACATCATCTATAAATTTGCCAATAACACCACTGTTGTTGATAGAATCTCAGATGGCAATAAAGAGGCACAGAGGAGTGAGACAGATTGGCTGGCGGACTGGTGTCACAACAACAACTTCACACTCACCGTCAACAAGACTAAAGAATTGATTTTGGACTTCAAGAGGGGCAAGTCGGAAGAACACACACCAGTCATCATTGAGGGGTCAGTGATGGAAAAGGTGAGCGGCTTCAAGTTCCTGGACGTCAACATCTCAGGGATCTATCCTGGGCCCAATACATTGATCAATCATTAAGAAGCATGCCAGTGGCTCTATTACGTTAAGAGTTTGAGGAGATTTGGTATGTTGCCAAAGACTCTTACAAATTTCTATAGATGTACAGTGGAGAGCATTCTGACTGGTTGCATCACAGTCTGGTATGGAGGCTCCAATGCACAGGATTGCAAGAGGCTATAAAGGGTTGTAGACTCAGCCAGCTCCATCATGAGCAAAACCCTCCCCACCATCAAGGACATCTTCAAGAGGTGGCACCTCAAGAAGGGGGTATCCATCACTAAGGACCCTCCCCATCCGAGATATGCCTTTTTCTCATTACTACCATCAAGGAGGAGGTACAGGAGCCTGAAGCCCCACACTCAATGATTCAGAAACAGCTTCTTCCCCTCTGCCATCAGATTTCTGAATGATCCATGAACCCATAGGCACTACCTCGTTATTCCTTTTATTGTTCCTTTATTTATTTATTTTTGTGATTTATGTTAATTTTATGTCTTTGCACTGTACTGCTGCCACAAAACAACTGATTTCACATCACATAAGTCAGCGATAATAAATCCGATTCTGAATTCTAATGCACCAAGTGGCCTGATGTCTCTTTTAAGATATCTATTGAGAGAGGAATACTCTCTGGGAGAATTCTGAACTGCTTACATATATTATATTGCAAAGGTGAGATTTCGGGCAAAGGCATGGGCACATCTTGCAAGTTATGCAGGGCGCCAACTCTGAAACCACTTGGGCAGCCAACAACATCAGATGCTTGTGAGCAGACCTGATAATTTGACTGAGATTATGAATTTCCTGGTGTAGATTAGTTGAAGAATAATTCAAGGGGCAAATGAACATGGGTCATTTCTGTGCACATTAAAGGTGCATGATTAACCAACATGAGGAAGTATAACCCCCACTGTTAAGGGCAAAAATAAGTTTCTATCATAATCCTCTTTCTTCTCATAGCAAAAAGGACTCGACTGAAACACGAATGCCATTTCAGTAGTTTGACTGCTGACAGCCAGCCGAAGACATTGCTTCGTGACTCATAATAACAGACACCACAAAATAAGTTTGGGCTGCAGCAAAACACTGGATTCTGAGATAAGTGGGAAAAAAATTGGTCCCACTATTAACAACTGCATCAACAGCACTGGTCCCAATTCTAACTTCACATTTAACTTTTTTTGTATTCAAATCATTGCAATGCTGTGAGGTTAATCTGAAGGTATATTGATGAATTTTCTCAGGCTCGTCACCCCCTGGGGCTGATTAAATGCCTTTTCTTTACAGTATTTATTTATTTCAGATTCTAATCTCAAACCATTGTTGGCACAATGTTAATTAAACAGTCTGCTTTCAGTTGGTGCCACTTGATAGTAGAGGGGAAAAAGGTTGTAACTCATTTGTGGATTGCAATTGCTTGCCTGCGCATTGAAATATAGATTGATATTACTTTGCTCCCATTTTCCTCCTGCTGATCTTTTGAAAAGCAAATTTAGTCTTTGTGTACATGTTGTTATTGTTTTGTGTAATCTTTCTCATTATTTGCACTTTTCCATCTTTGATGTTTTTTTTGGTTTCAACAGTGATTTGGGGGGACTGATTTCACGACACCCCTCATCATAATTAGATGGCAACTATTCTTGCTCTGGTTGCTGTCTGAACCTGTCACTTTTTGCCTTAATTTCCTCACTCCCCAAGATACCTCCCTCTGCCACACAAGTAGTTATTGCAGAAAATCAGTGTTCATCGTGGTAAAACAAAAGCACGGGTTGAGGATTAGTTAATGAGCAGAAAACAGAGTAGGAATAAACAGACGATTTTCAGGTACATTGGCTGTAATTAGTAGAATACCACAAGGATTCATGCTTGGGCCTCAGCTATTTACAATGCACAAGGCCCTTGGTCAGACTACACTATTATGTGCCATTTTGGTCTCCCTGCTTGAGGAAGGATATACATGTATTGTAGGGGAACAAGGGGTGTGGTGAAAAGGCAGGAAGTAGAGTTAATGTGGACAATTGGCCATGATTTGCTAAATGGAAGAGCAGACTCAGTGGGCCAAATGGCTCAACACTGCTCCTGTTTCAGATGAAGTTAATTGAGAAGATTTGTGTTTGTCGTGAAAATATCTTGTTTATGGTAATTGAAACTTGAACATCCTTAATAGAAACCTTATGGCTACTGATACTCGACAATGAGCCAGTGTGATGTAAATCACTCTAAATTAACCATATCCAGTTTTCGTATCCCTGTGGCTGCTTATTTTAAGATATTTCTGACTTGTTGGGTCTACTTGAAAATGTATTTGTACAATTATTCAAGAAAGCAACAGAAAATGCAATTTACATACACACAAAGATGCACACAAGTATTAAACACATCACAATCCAGTCAGTATATAATGGGATACTTTGCTAAAATAAATAGATTTTCAAGATTAAAGGTCCCAGGTTTTATGGAATGTATTAGTGCCTTATTAAAGCCACTGAAATCTTGTTTGCATTAATAGCCATGACAACCAGAGATTTGCCAGAACACTGAAAGGGATTTCTTATCAGTGATTGTCCATGCAGTCTCAGCTGTCACATACATTGGGTTTACATATATCTCCATTTATCTTTGATTATCTAACTCCAGTCACCCTGTGGGATGGGCCGTCCCTGTCACTTGTTATTGATTCACTATGCTTGGCAAATATATGTGTATTTTAAAAACATTTATTCTAGCCATTTCACTCTTCATCACAAATAATGTCAAGTACCTTTATTATTAGCTTCACTCGTAATTCCACAGCATTTATCTATTTAATAGTGCAAACATTTATTTGAATACAGAGTTTTCTTGTTAGGACATGTACATATTGGAGGATATATTATAATTACTTTGCATATGACAAAATAAGGCATCTTTCTGTTCCTGTTTGTTTTTCATATTTGGCTTCATAGTAAGGCATCGATCACAGCTATTTTGCATTGTTTTGGTGTGGCTGTGTGATAAAGAGGTGACCTTGTCTCATAACTGCCTCCGTGCTCATTCTGCTGTTTGAAAGGGTAATGCAGAAGCTGTGCTGTGAAGGATTTTAGATGGGTATTGGTATTTCTGCTGCAAAGTTGTAGAACAAGGCTGGTATTAGAGAAATTCTGCCGACGGATTTGGATACAAAAATATATTTTACTGCACAGTTAATTGTAGACTCAATTCTTTTGTAAGCTGTTATTGGAGATATTCCTCATTTATTCCTCACAACAAAGCAAAAGAAGATTTGCTTTTATGTAGGTCTTTTGACAACATCATGGTATTTTAAGATGCTCTTTAGCAATGAAGTAGTTTTGAAATGATGGGCAGACAATTTGTGTGCAGCCTTCCAACAAACGTCTGTGTGATAATGACCAGATTATCTGTCTTTTAGCAATGCTCGCTGAGGGGCCCAGTATACCAGAGAGAAGATGACAGCTCTTCTTTGAAATGTAAAGTTATATACCAATCTGAGAAAGCGCAGAGTGCTTTGCTTTACAAGAGGAAAAACATAGAAAATTTACATTGCAGAAGAGGTCATTCAACCCAATATGTCCACGCTGGTCAAAAGTGAGTCAACTGGTCTGATTGTTCCTTCTGGCTCTAGGTCCATTGTCTTACTCTACACAGGTCACGGCTTGTCATGTGTGATGAGGATTTTTGCTTTTAATAACATTTCAGGCAGTGAGTCCTGGACCTCTTTAACAACCTCTGGATGAAAAGATTTTTCTTTATCTCTCCTGTAATCCTTTGACCAATCAGTTTAAACCTTTTGACCCTCTCCAAAGAAATATAGTTCCTCGATCTCTAATCTTAGTTTAAAATATCTACCATGTCCTGTAAACAGAAGGAGGTCAACAAGTATCTAGCTGCCATTCCACCCCATAATTTTATACACCTCTATTAAACCCTTGTTCCAAGAAAGCAACAGTACTCTCATCAAATAAAAACAGAAAATGCTGGAAACACTAAGCAGATCAGGCAGATAAGAAAGAGAGAATTTCCTGTCTGTTTTTTTCCCACAGATGCTTTCTCACCTGTTGAGTGTTTCTACCATTTTCTGTTTTCATTTCAAATTTTCAGTATTTGCAATTTTTTTTGATATTTTTTTCATTCAATCTATTCAGTCTTTGCTCATGGCTAAAATTTTCCAGTCCCAGCAATGTCCTTGTAAATCTCCTTCCACCCTAACCAGTGCAATTATATCTTTCTTGTGAAATTGTGACTAAAACCGTATGAAGTTCTGAAGCTGAGGGCTAGCTAAGCTTGTATATAAGTATATAGTATCTTATCTGCTCTGTTAAGAAAGGATCCCATGTTTATACAACCTATTTGACCTGACCTGTTATCTTTCATGATCTGTGAAAATAAATTCCAGTGTTGATCTCCCTGCTCCTTCACATGTATCAGTATGCTCCCATTTATTGTGTATTTCCTTGTCTTGTTCAATCTCCCTAAATGCATTACTTGAGACTTCCTGGGATTAAATTCCATTTTCCAGTTTTTCTGTCCATTTGACCAGTCCACTGATATCCTTCTTGATGTCAGCCACAAGTTATACATAGAACACTACAGCACAGTACAGGCCCACAATGTTGTGCCAACATTTTCTCCTGCTCTAAGATCGATCTAATCCTTCCCTCCAACATAGCTCCCCATTTCTCTATCATTCATGTGTCTATCTAAGAGCCTCTTAAATGTCACTAATCTGTAAACTGTATCAGTAAACTTCATTGTAGTATCTCAACTGAAAGACTGGACTTTCAATTATGTAGCTCTCCTTCAGTGCTACAGTGGAGTATTAGACAAAGCCACTTGAAGCCACTCAGACAAAGGGACTTGAACCCACAATCTTCTGTCTGATGAGCAAGTGTGCTACACACAGCATTATGGGTAACATGAAGACTAAAGTGCACATGTCCAGTGGGCCACAGACCTCTCATTTGTGAGGTATGTCTTGTTAAACTCCTTTCTATCAAGTAAAATCAATATGTAATAATTGCATCTAATGGTGTGTGTGAGCAAGCTGTCCAAATGAAGCTGACTTACTCTTTTGAAATGACTTCCTTCATCCTTAGGGAAGAAGAGCATTACCTCATGTTGCCGATAACATTTTAGAATCATCATGTTAACTACATAAGCTCATAAAAATCAAAGATCACAGCAGTAAGTGAATCTCTTCCCATTGCAAATTTAATAAATAGAGGACAGAAGTTGATGACATCAATGAGCTGCCGCGCTCAACATGGATAAATTGAAAACTTGAAATAAACAGAGAATGTAGAGTTAGCATTTAAGGTCCCAGACCTTGTTAAGTCTGTTTCTCATTCCACAGCCTGACCTGCTGAGTATTTCAGTATTTTGTTTTTATTTCTGATTTCCAGCACCTGCGGTCATTTGATGTTTGAATGGAAGATTTGATGCTTATCTTTTGTGGATTCTTTAAAATCAACTTCCTGATAGATAAGCTCCATTTCCTAAATAGCAGGGCCCTGCATGGCACTAGGGCCTTGTGCCATGTAATGTTATGTGGGCTGACCAGAACAACCCCTGACGACAAAATGGCAATAAAACATAGACAGCTGGCAAAGCTATACTCCAAGCTTTGCTGACTGTCGAAGTTTTCAGGAACTTCTAAAGCTTTTGAATATCAAAAGTTTTTACAGATGGTTAAAAAGATAACTAAAATATTTTTAAAAAGTGGTACTTTTTAACAAATAAAATAACCGAGAATAGTAGAATGAACAAAATGAAAAAGGTGAATTAATTTATACATACCTTCCTTTGTCACAGCCATTCTTTTCCATTCAGTTGAATGGGCTTGCGGCTCCTGTGCCAGGTCAGTGGGTGGGCTCCCCAGTGGGAGTTCTGGAAAGTTCAGCAAGGATTCCTATGCGGCAAACTGCTGGAAGAGCTGATTTGGATGTGAATTCTGAATTTGACGACACTACTGAATGTAAATGTTGATAGTATATTACAAAACTGCTGTCATTTTCCAGCATATTCCAGCCCATGCCCATAATATTTGATGTAACTTCCAAGCTTATGACCTCTTTTAGGAAGCAATTTTATGTCTATTTAATAGTTTAAAAAGCCATAAACTAAGGTGGCACCTCCACCCATGTAGTATTTCTGCAACTGACTAGATACCTGCATGGGAAGACCTAATACGATGTATATTAATGAGGTGGAGATAAAGTAGGGTGAAAGGAAGCTTGTGTGGAGCTGAAAAGCAATTGAACTAAATACCCTGTTTCTGTGCTATAACTACAAAGTATGATATGACAGAAAATAATCAAGACACTCAATAGATCAGACAGCTTCTATGGAAAGAGGACAACAGGGTTAATGTGTTAGCTCTGCGACTGTCCATCTGAATGACAACATAAACTCTGTTTCTCTCTTAATCTGCTACCTGATTCACTGAGATTGTAATATTTTATATTAATATTGCAGATTTTCAGCATCTACAGCATTTTCCTTGAGTATTCATTAAATAAGTAATCTATGTGCTGATATTTTTGTGTTTCTGGACAGTTGTCTTTTTAAAGCTATACTATCTGACTTAATGACCCAGAAATTCCCAGGAACATAAAACCTTTCTGACAACTTCATTACATGTGTTGCTCTTCTTATTTTTAGTTTACATAAGGCCATTAGGACTTGAAGTTATTTTATCTCCATTTCTTACAATTGTCAAAAAAGTAATTGAAGCCCATTGATGTTCTACAAATGCTCATTTTTAGAAGAAAGAAGATTTCTTTTGGATAAGTTCTGAGTTTTCATGAGAAATCATGTGATAGTATCAAATTATTCTGAGGGATTTTATATTTGAACTTTATCTACCTGTTAGTGGAATTTAGTGGTGTTTCGTAGAGATTATCTTAGCATTTCAAAACAGCAACCCTTCGCCTGCTGCCTTGTAATAATCATTGATCACACTTGTAAAATGCATTTTTGATCTATTGGTCCATCTATCCATTGCCACACACTTCCTTTGACCAGAGATGGCAATTGCTTTACATCTAAGTCTCCATTAATCAAAATTAGTTGGAGATGAGGAAGGAAAAGCTTAGGTTTCAGTAGCACCTTTCATGACATCAGGGCATCCCAGAATGTTTTCCAGCCAATGAGGTACTTTTGAAGTTCTTAGAGTGATCTAAGGAAATTCTGCATCCATTGTCCACATAGCAAGCTTTCGCAATTGGCACCATGGTCATAACCAAATAATTTGGGAAGGGAATGTTATTTGATGAATATCTTTGGCCAGAGAACTGAGGCCAACTCCCCTACTTTTTGAAAGCAATGTCATGGGATTCTTTCATCCACACAGTTGGATTTAGCTATAATGTTTCATCAGAAAGGCAATTCCTTTTAACAATGCAGTTTTTCCCTCATTATACCACTCGTAGAGAATTTGCCTAGATTTTGTGCTTGTTTCTTGAACTTGAACCCATGATCTGGCTCAGAGGCTTGTATACTATCAAGTGAGCCAAAGTGAACTTGTCCAAAGGTTGTGAATTTTCTTCTCTCCCTGTAAAGTAATACCTCTCTCCCGGAAGCAGGCAGGGTGATGGCCGTCGTTAGTTACAGTTTGCCAGCTGGAGAATAGCATTCAGCACAGACTTCCATTTTACCACACTGACAGTTGCATGTTTATGCTGTGCTCCTTCCTTGTGAAAATTATGCCTTTCAGATCTTAGCTGTGCCAGCTGTACCTGGTAACATTCTCACCTCTGAGTCAGAAGGTTGGTAGTTTAAGTACTAATCCAGAGACTTGAGCACAGATACTAGGTTTTATGCTCCAGTGCAGAAGTGAGAGAATCCCATGCTGTTAGAAGCACCGTCTGCCCTCTCAACTGGACATAAAACACCAGGGATAATCACTAGATTTAAGTGGGTGATTATCTTTGGTGTTCTGATTGACTTTATTCCTCACTTAAAGAGACCAAATGGTTCTTAATCCTATTGTTTTTTGTGGGAGCTTCCTACATGCAAAGTTATCTACTGCATTTCCTACATTACAGTCACGATTCCCTTTCAAGTGATACGTTAGCTGCAAAATGCTTTGAGAAGGCTTGAATAACAATGTAATAAATGTTACTTTTATTATTAGTAATGTGTAAATGCTGGTCTTAGTCTTTGATCTGATTATAGGTGAGTTGCTTGCTGGGACATTTCATGCAGGGGAGCAGTATAACATCACTCAGCAACAAGAAGTGTTTGTTATCCATTTCACAGCAACATAGATAGGCCTGGTACAACATTCATTTATGTCAAAGGTTGTGCAGAGGTCTATGACCCATTAACCTGCCTTCCAGGCTGTAGGATTAACCATTAGGACAAGTGATCCTGACAGAGAAGAAATGTAATGAAGGAGAGAAGAACAATGTCACCCTCCTGGTGGTCATAGGTTTATTATTCTGTGATTCCAACCTCCTTCCACACTGGAGAAAAGCTGTTTATATATTATGGAAAGGATTGAATATGGTTGTGGAATTCTTTGGCATCTGAATAAATGCAAGAATTCCAATAGAAAATGAAAGGCTGCAGCACTACTAGTTTAGATGGTTGGGGGAGAAAGGAAGAAGTATTTTTACTTGTGGAGAAAGAAAAAATAGGAAAACAAGAATATGAGAAAAAATTTTTACCCCGAGAGAGGTGAGATTTTGGACCTCATTGCCACAGGGAGTAGTTGAGGTGACTTGCATCGAATCGTTTAA
>JAUZTB010000076.1:87334241-87345484 GCA_034780895.1 Rhynchobatus australiae
GAAGGGGTCAAGAAGTGTTGATATTTTATCAGCTGCTTCTGGAGCGAAAACATGAAGCTGCCAGCATTGTATAACTCAACTGGAATAAGGCATTAATTCTTAAGTGGATTCTTCTAAAACCAGTTGAATTTCAATCAAGAGAAGTAATTCTAAGATTTCAAAGAAGAGCTTTATAAATCTGCTGTTGAAATACGGCTGCCAGATCCAAAGTGCAGTGCACGGTTGCCAAATATTTGTGTCATGCATGAACTGTTAGTGGGTCTCAGGTGCTGTCTGTGCATCAGCTTTTACTGTTAAAATTCTGCATTCTGATTTACCAGCAAAGTAGCTTAAGAGGTTTCAGCTTAAAAACATGCACAGTAGTTTTAAATGCTTTGAATATCATGACCAGCAAGAAAGTATTCAGGAGGATTGTTGTCATGGCTTGAAGGTCGCTGTGTGTAATGAACGAAGGGTTGATTGTGTAATAACTTTCTCTGTCAATACAAACTAGGCTGCCTTAAGTGACTGGGATTCATTTATGCACTTAATTTGAATGATGTAATGATCCTCCACTTTGGTTGCAAAATCGCCCTGATTTAATCAGGAGGCATTGCGAGAGCTTTGGTCATCATACTGTAGACTGTTTGCTGTAGTGAGTAAAAAGAGTTTGCTTTAGAACAAACTGTTCCCCATCTTTGACCACATTATTACTGATGGACACTCTGGTTGGAAGTTGGGTATCTCTCTGACTGGTGTGATGGTGTAGATCTGTACATTGATCTCCCATAAACATTCAAGTGTTTTTTTTCCTCAACTGACCCAATCAAATGTTTTGTATAAATTACTACTGGATTCATTATCTTATAAATGTGGATTATTCTGATGTTTCTCTCATGCTACATGTGTGTTTACAGTTAAGTATGTTTGAATATAACACAGTGGGCAAGCCAATCTAATGAGATGTTACCTTTTCATTTGGTTCAAGAAAAGGGATGTTAACTTTCTGATATTTTACATGAGACAAAAAGCAGAAAGTCCTGCTTGATGTTCATGACAGAACACAAGTTATATTTTGAATACTGAAATTCGTGTTGTTTTACCTGACAAGAGGGCATAATTCCCTCAAATTGGTTATTTTCTAGCTCTTGCTTCTTCTTAAAGGGACTTCTGTTCCCCTCAGTACTCTGGAAGCAGAGCTCTAGGTTTGAACATAATTTGGAATTTATTTTTCCCCACCTACCCCCATCAAAAAAAGTCTTAATCTATCTGAAAATGAAAACACTGTAGATGCCAGATATCTGAAATAAAAATAGAAAGTGCTGGAAGTACTCAGAAGGCCAGGCAGCATCTGTGGAAAGACAAATACCCACTGAGTGCTTCCAATTTAAAAAAAATGTATTTTAGTTTATTTGTTAGGCTTTTAAATGATAAGTAAGAGCTAGAAAATAACCAATTTGAGGGAATTATGTCCTCTTGGACAGGAGGAAGCAGCAACAGATAATAGGATTCTTTTGTCTTTTTAGTGATTGATCTTTATTCCTATTTTACATGTGACTTTATGTTTAAAAAAAGCTCAAAATTGCAATAAATAACCAAAATAAAACCATCATTAACTGGTATGAGACCAGAGTTAACTAGCTACAACACTGCCTGATGTTTGTGGGACATTTTGGTGAGTATGAGCGGTGAAGTGAGGTAGCAACATGGCAATGGACTTCTAATCCAAAGGTTGGGGCCAATGATTTATATTTAAGTCCAAATTCTATTGTGGCAGCTGGTGAATTAAAATCCAGTTAGTTAAATAAGTATGGAATATGAAAAAGCCAGCATTAGTAATGGTTGGCACAAAATCCCATCTGATCCACTGAAGTCCTTCAGGAAAGGAATTGGCAGTCTATACCTGGGCTGGCCAAAATGTGATTCCAGACAGCAATGAAATACACTATAAACCACAAGGTTTGTTTCAAATTACTACTATATAAACTGCAGCAATTCATGTCCACCTTCTGAAGGACAATTACAAATAGCTAAGAAATGCTGTTCTTCCCTGTAGTTTTCACATATAATGAATAAAGATAATGTCATATTTATGAGATGTTGCACTACTTTAAACTTTGTTGCAAATCCATTCAAGCAAGCATTGGCCTTAATGAACAGGATATGTATACATCACATAGATGGGAGATACACAGTCACTTTTAAATCTCTTCTTTTCTCAAGAGCCTTGTTCTGTAAGTGATGACCTTACAGGTCTCTTTCTTTTATTCAAACTTCCCCTCGATGCAGTTTCTTCTCGGATATGTGTGGAATAGCAGGCTTTTGATTTGGGTTTGGAATTTGCTGATGGAATCAGTGCTTCTAATGCTCCTGGTTGTTCTTCAAAGGTTGTCTCAGAATATTGGAGCTTATGCCCAGAAGAGTCCTGTTCTGACACATAATACTCTACATTCAGTGGCATAGAAATATTTCAGGCTTTTAAATTGAAATATACAAGAAACAAACACCAGATGTGTCCCTCATCCATAATGTTACTGAGGGAATGCCACAACAAAAAGCACATATTATGTAACTTTCTCTGGTGCCTTCAGAGCATACTGCATCAACAGTACGGTAAACTCCTAGCCCTTCATCTTATTGTTTTCCTTATACTTGGTGATTTTTTTTGCTGTGGCTACAGCTTAAGATGTATTAAAACTGCCTGTCCTACCACTTACAATGTATCTAGAAATTTCACATGCTATAAGCTGTGCCGTTTGTGTTCAGTTTTCAGGAAAAAGAATTTTAATATGTAATTTCCAAAGCACATTAAAAATGTTAGCACCTACCTAAAAGAAAATAAATTATTATTCAAGCATTGATGAGCAGTTACCTTTGTCATCAGCCTATATTCACAGAAGTTTTGGGACTATTGATTGCAGTGCCTGCAACGATAATAGTAACTTTTCAAAACAGTAGAGGAAACCAAATCAGGCATGTCCATTTTTTGATCTGATACTCTGCAATAACTCTCCCAGGCTCTTAAGTCATCTTGAAGAACAAGGGTGTTCAATGCATGGAACAACGTCACCTCCAAGGCATACACTCTATTGGCTTGGAAATATAGAATCATTCCTGAACTTCCTCCACCATGTAGTCTGCAGTGGTTCCAGAAAGTGGCTCACTACTACCTTCCCAAGAACTATGAGAATACCAAGGAGTGCCAGCTTTATCTGTGATGCCCTCTTCCCAGAAATGAATAATTAACAAATAGAAGAAGGTATCAGTGCATACAGACTGCATCATAATGAAAATATTTTTCTTTCCTTTCCCACATAACTCCTTGAAGTCACTCAGAGCATGGCAAAATAATCTCTGCGCGAATAGTGAAGGATTAGAAATTACATCCATGCCGTTAGTTGAAATATCTCATTCCACTTTTAAAAGCTGTAAGAGGGGTTTTCTGATTAGTTCTGTTCAGGTTATAAAAGCCACAGCCAGCCATGGTGTGTAAGATCATATGACTGCTTTTACGCATTTGTTGCTCCATCACTCATCAGCAATGTCTTGGTTGTCCCTGTTATGGCAGCAAGTGGCATAAGGACTGTGGGAGTAACCTTTATTAAAGGTCCCTCTGAAACCCTTAATGTGCTTTTGAAACTCTGCCACACATGCAAATGAAATTATAGGCCGATGCAGCCCCTTTGGGACCACATGGTAGAACATCATTAGACAGGGAAGAGCACATTGTTTACATGCAGGTCAGCTAGAAGCTGAAGCTTATCGTTTTCACGGCTGAAAATTGTTGCAACTCAATTTAAATGTATTGGAAAATTTCACTCAAACAATAGAGACACTCTTTAGCTTCATAACTTTGTATCTTCGGCTGTCCTTTTATTTATTTTCTCTGCTTCACCTTGGTGTCTTTCATAGCGTGAACTGACTTCCCTGTCTCATTGCTAACTCTTTATATTGTTCCAAAAAAAGGCACATTTCATTATCTTCAACAATTTTACAATCAAAAGAGGAAAAACTGCAGGTAACGATAAGTTGCTTCTTTCGAACTTTTCATTTTGGTGCAATCTAGCCGGACCATCAACTCAGTCCTCAACCAGTGGTCACAGAATTCCCCCAGGCAGGATGAAAAATCCTTATACTAACCTTTGAAAATATTCAAAATAAGTAGTGCATTTCTGTGTGGCATCCAAAGGTCATTATCAAGCCCAGGAGATGTAGTGACTGAGGGCTCTTGCTACTGTTAACTCACCGAACTTCTGCAAATTAGCATGGACACCACCTACAGAAACTCTTGTCCTTGGGTATTTCAATGCTCCCCACACACATTGACAACCAATAACAGCTAAATACTATCTTCAAAAATGACGCTTTTCATTGCTAATAATTGAACTTGTTTACCTTATTCTGATGCACCTCCAGTTCATCCTTATAAGAAATGTACATAAGAAATCCTGACTCTTGTGCATAAAGCTTCTTTCAGCTTCTTAAAAGTCGCAAACTTTCTGGTATTCCAAACCAAAAGGTCCCATCTCCCTAAATTAAGGAACATTCCTCACCTTTTCCAGAGTGTCGTGCCTAATACGCAATCATATTAGAGACACTCTACTGACAACTTGTGAAAGATATACTTAGCTTAATTCATAGTTTTCTTTCCAGACAAAGTACAAGCAGTCATAATTTGCACAGTATACTAATCGTCAAGACACAAGATGACCATTCTATTACTTATGGTTTCTCTTTTTTCTCTGAGTCCTGGTCGCAGGGTTCCTCCTTTCTGAGTGGTGGTCCTTGGTTCTCACTGCACTCTCAGGTTCTCTCTACACTCCCAGATTCTCATTCTGTTCCAGGATTCTGTAAGGAGTTAAATCCTGTTTCCAACACCCATCGCTCTTCTGTTCCTTCTATTATCCTGCAATGAGGCGGTCCCACATTAATATTCCAGTCCAGGTCTGACCCATTTCATCCACCTTTGTCCTGTTGTCACTGCATTGTTGCCACCTCCATTTTCCACTTCACCAATTGTGTAACTCCCTCGTTATTGGTTACTGAGCTAATCAAGTACATAGAAGCTCAAGATTTTCTGCAGACAGTTCACCCAAGGACTTCACACCTCACATGAGTTTTGATGATCACGTCTCATCTCATGTATTTTGCTTTCTTAACCTGGGTATTTTGTGTTTTCATTGCCATGATAACAGCCAGCTCTTCTGCCTGCAGTTGAGGCTTTGGATGCCAGTGAAAACATCTTGGACTGGACTTCCTTATCTCATGTCAGACTATAATTCATCCTGTGATTCATCGGTGCTAGAGATTCACACCTTCCGCAAAGTCATTCTAAATCCCCTTACTGATATTTTCTTAGCAATGTCAGGGAACTTTCTGGACCATTAACCATCTTTATACGTGACAACCTCTGAATTTTGATTCATACTGAAAATACTGTTAATTCTTCTGTTCTTTGATGGTTGCTTTAACCCTTTGACTACTACATGAGTTTTTATAGCCCATCAATGGAAGGAGAATGAAACAAACACTTAGACATTAGAAATCTGAAATAATAACAAAAATTGGTGGAAATACTCAGCAGGTCAGACAGCATCTGTGGAAAGGGGAATAATTAACATTTCAGGTCTGAGATCCTTCCTATTCTGACAAAGGATCTTCCACCTGAAACATTAGCTCTGTTTCACCTTCCATAGAGCCAGCATGACCTGTGGAGTGTTTCCAGTGTTTCCTGTTGAGATTACGAGGTTTTTGCATTCAGCAGTGAAGCAATTATTGCTCACTACTGACCTTGGAAAAAACTGCCATCTTTGAATCTCTGCCCCATAGATTTCCCCTTTTCCACAATCTCTTGTTAACAGTATTACTTCCAGTGGACTTCTGGCATCTCGCAGCAGTCACATGGAAACATTTTCATCGACCAGAAATCTTTATCTGTTCAAACTAATGTTTAGAATGTAGACGTTAAATTATAATAGAAGCGGAAAAATCAAAGGCAGGAGGTATGTTTTATTATTTTGAAATCCATTGTATTTGAAATACTTATCTGAAAGAATTTCAACCCACCCATATAAAATTAATGCTTCAGAGTCAGAGCTGATGTTGAGCAGTAATTATGGCTTCAGATGCCATTTAAAAATGCCTTTACATTTCCTGAAACAAAATATAACCATTTTGGTTATTTTACAGTGAGAATAATGCATAAATATCCTAATAGCTTGTCACATCACTGATTTCTCAAGACTACACTAGAGAAGGCTGATCTTATGGAGGAGCAGAAAGTCACTGACAACAACCTCTGGATTGATGCCATCAACTGTATTTATGTATATTACAGAAGTTGCTGTTGGTTTCATGGTATAATGGTGGTAAATATTGACAGGATCAGTACTGTAAAGCAAACTAAGAAAGGCGTTGCACAAGGAGAACAACTGTATGTCTACGTTTAGACTAACTTCTCTTCCCCCTGCTGTCATATATCCTGTGTGTTTTCATGGCATGGTACTGGTCACGGTCCTTTCATAATTCAAGAACTTAAACTCTGATTCTTCTTCCAAATAACAGGTTTAATCAAGTCTGTGATTTTAAAGATATCATTTTTTTCTCTACCTCTCTCTAGCCTATCCTTTCCCAACCACCAACTCATTCTCAACAACGTCCATACTCTTCCAAGTGTTCTAAAACTGACTTGCTCTTCCAGGTTAAATTTTAAGAGAAGGGGAGAGGGATATACATATATGGATATTATGTAATGGGTGACATGCAAATATAAACAGTCGAAGGAAACCTTTACTGGACGATGGTAAAACAGCACGGGGAGTGAGATCTATCAGATAGTTGTACTCAGAACAAGCAGGTACAATAATCCAAATTGCAAATCATGTCTGCTGTACCATTCTTTGAATGTCAAGTTGTTCAAAAGTCAGAATCGTACTCTAAATGTGATGGTACTACCACAGTTTGACAATCTGTATTCAATGTGATTATTATTGAATTCCATGCAGTGCTGAATTGTTTGGTTTGAGCAATAAAGAGTTTAATTGTGAGCATGAGCATTATTTAAATCATCACATGCTGTTTAAAATAAACAATCGTCTAACTTTAACTTTTAATCATTTATAAAATACAATTAATTGTGAACACCGTCAACAATTGTTTATAGCGCTTAATTATTCATACTTGAGAAATTATCCACATTGGAGAAAAAAACAAATCAATGTCCTGACTCTTTTGAAATACAGTTAATTGAAAATGAATTTAATCACTTTGGGTGATTAAATTAAGCACCAGTGATCTATGTTTAATTTCTTGAAAGCTTATTATCCAACCTTTATCCAATTATGTATCTGAGTCTTAAACATGACAGTGGTTACCTGAATAGCTGACAATTTTTGCAGATGAGAGATTTACATGATGGTTCTGTTGATTTAATTTCTTTATTACCTTTTAAGGGATTATGTTTGTCTACCCTCTGGTCTGGGTTTCCTCTGCAGCACAAACAGGTCTTGAGCTTTAATGTTTCCTTGCTCTGCAATGTAAAGTGCTTTATTTACATGGTATTTTTTTTAAAGCAATTTTCATTTCAACTCGTCCCATCTAAGTATGGTACATAAATGTAGCCCAGAAAAACACAAAATACCTTTTATTCCACCATTCAGATTTTTGTTTGTATCACGGCTGCAGATTCACAGCAGCTTTCTTGGAAGCCATCCACTAGCTTGATAAAATGTTTTGAATTCAGTCAGCTCTTCGCCAATTGGTTCAGTGATTTTGAACAGCTAAGACACTAATCTTAGTTGTTAGTCTTTTTGCCCCTGAGGCCTGTTAAAATCTGAACTCAGGAAAACAAGACAAAAGTCATGAAGGTCTGTTGTCAGTTATGACCAGTAACAAGTCTCAAGAGGGAAGAGCTGTGGCAGACTCAGTCTAATGCAAAGATTCTTTGAACTCAGTGATTAATTCTGCAGTTTAAGCTGTGAGTGGATTCGAATTGAGAGTCCAGAGACTACAAATCTATAAGAGAGTTCTTGCCCTAATGTTAACTCACATTTTCATCCAAAGGTTATTGGAAGCAATGCAGCAAGAAAGGGTTTGCATCATTTTAAAAGGTTATTGGAAGCAATGCAGCAAGAAAGGGTTTGCATCATTTTCATTGAAGTTCAAGCATATCTATGGCTGTGAGGAAAAAGAGTAAGGTTCTAAAACTCAGTTTAATAATTCATTGATATAGCGTAAATAAAAAAAAAGATTTGGAATAACTGAAGATTGGGCCTCAGTATAGTTCAACAAAGGTTAGATGATGATAATTTCTCCATGGTTGTAACATTCAGATTTTGGTTTGGTCACTTTTAAAGTTCAATTTGGAATTCTGCATGTGTGACATATTTCCTAACTACATCAATAGAAGTAGTTCAACAATAGCAACAGTAGCTTTTATTTATTAAGTAGCTTTAATGTGGTAAAGTGACCCAAATCACTTCACTGGAGTAATTATTAAACTAAGCATGACACTCAACCTCAAAGAGAAATCTTGCTGGCTGTGACTGGCATTCAGCCATTCCAACAGATGTAAATCCAGGGTTGACTCAGCCCCATCGTAAATCTGAGATTTTATGAGTGACAGATGGCACAGCAACTGCCACAATGCTCCAACCTTGGATTCCTGTAACAGGGCCCAGTCTTGCTGGGATTCTCCAGAGTTACGCTGGAGAATTGCCCCTCTCATCCTATGTCAAATCAGACTTGAAAGAGAAGTGGGGGCACCATTCTTTAATGGGAATTCACACTTACTGGATTAGGAAACAATAGGGGAATTAAGTAATTTTAAATACAATTTGCTTTAATTTAATATTCTTAATTTTTCTGAAGTGTTTTCATGAATTTTTTAATATTGTGTTTTAAAATGTTGTTAAATAAATGTTCTAATCATTTTATTATTGTGAATGTCAGAGACAGTTAAATACTGTTAAAATCAATTAGCAACTTTGCACAAGGTAAAGCCCCGTTCCCCTCTTTACCATCTGTCAATTGCAGGGACAGGGCTTCAGCGATATGCTGCCAGAGGCCTGGTCAATGCTGAGACCTTGCCACCTGTCTCTGAAGTGTGGAGGGTTGGCCTTTTGCCTTTGGCTCAGGAGGCAAGCCAGGTCCAAGGGATCTGGTCCAATAAAACAGTTGACAGAAGACTGATCTACAGAAGCAGGTTTTAAGGAGCACCTGAAAAGAGGAAATCGATATGGAGTGGCATGATGTTCATGGAGAAAATTCCAGAGTTTAAAGGTCTTGACAGGTGAAGGTGCCAAAGAGAGATGCAACTCAGGACTGCAGAGGCCAGAGGCAAGTGCCACGATACATCATGTCAGTTGATTGGGTGTACTGGCTCTCTCCTTGCCTTTCAGTGTTCATCCCTATAACCAGCAGGTTGAAGAACACATAGTAACATCTCATGATGACAAGAATCCACTCCTGTAGTTACATACAAACATAGGATTCACTCGTAGATGGGATAGGCTGAAGCAGTGTGTAAACTGGATTTCATCCATCTGTTGAAATTGATATTAGAGGCCAGACCACTCTAGAGCTGGCCCAACCCTCATGTTCATTGCCTGCGTGATTTGTCACAACCACACTTACCTTATGTGATCCCCACAGTCAAATCAAATGTGAGGCCTTGGTGCTGATTTAAATAATGTTTTAAAAATTAACGTGTAAAATTAAGTGTATTTAAGAACACTTAAAATTTATGTAAATTAGTGAAATTATTAATATAAAGGAACTAAAATGTTAAGGAACAATTCCCTTCACCATCCACATCAATAACCCCATTCAAATGAATGATGCCATATTACATATGCCAGCTATGGACCTGAGTAGGGTGCACCCTGCCCTTCAGTTCTGCATAACTGAGCTCCCAAATGCCCCTCTCAATGTTGAGTCTATATGTGCCAGCAGCTGTGTTCCATCATATTTCGTACTTCCATGCTGTATTCAACAGTGCTATGGAACAAGCCTGATCAGATCAAAACAGAATCTGCCTATTTTCTGCAGAGAGACTGGGGCGTCTCTTTGCATATCAAAACTGAAAGCAAACATGAGAGTGCAACAAGCAGTTAAGAAGGGAAATTGTATGTTGGCTTTCATTGCAAGATGTTTTGAGTAAGGCTGTCTTACAACCCATTATATAAGGCCTAGATGAGGCAGCATCTGGACTATTATGTGCAGTTTTGGTCTCCTTATCTAAGCAAGGATATGTGTGCCTTAGAGGGAGTACAGAGAAGGTTCACCAGATTGACACTAGGGTTACCTGTGAGGAGAGATTTGGTTGACTAGGCCTGAATTCACAGGAGTTCAGAAGAATAAAATGACATCTCACTGCAGCATATTTTAATTGGCTTCAACATGCTGAAAGTAATGGGCAGAATGTTTCTCCTGCCTGAGGATTCTGGAACCAGGGGTCACAATCTTAGGATATGGGGTAAACATTTAGGACTGAGCTGAGGAGAGATTTCTTCATTCAGATGGGTGGTGAACCCAATAGAATTCTCTCCCACAGAACATTATGGAAGCCAAGTTCCTGGTTATATTTAAGAAGGAGATGATTAAATTTCTAGACACAATTGGCATCAGGTTATGGGGATAAATTAGGGGTATGGTATTGAGATAAGGGAACAGCCATGAGTGTATTGAATGGTAGCACAGGTTCAAAGGCCTGAATAGCCCACTTCTGCTCTTTTTTTCAATGTTTCTGCTGGAATAATTTTTTTAACAAGGTCTCTGAGCACCGGTTCTAGTGTCTCAAAGATTTACATTGTATTTTCATTTATTCATTTAGCATGGGCCTGTTGAAAGATTAATAGGGGCTTTATTCTGTTAAAACTCTTCCACATTTCAATAATTTACTTGTGAACCAAATTCTCTGCCAGCTATATTGAATTATGCACTGTTTTAATTCCAACTGATAACATTATTTGTTTTAACTATGTTGACAGCTGGCTGAGCAGAATGTTATATAGAGTCGTACCAAAAGATTGACTGTCAGGCAAAAGAAAGTCTCAACCCTGTTTTTCATGTTGTTTTGAACCAGTGAAAGACATTGCAGTCTTTTATAATGATTTGCAAAACTTACAACATCATTGTGGGAGGTGTATTCTCCCTGGCATAATGAAGGTTCCATAAGCAGCAGCCTGATTCTTTTCCAACCCATTTCAACCATCAGCAGTTCCTGATTTACAAAAAGGGGGAAAATCATCCAGAGTTGACATTAA
>JAUZTB010000076.1:87385087-87396073 GCA_034780895.1 Rhynchobatus australiae
ATTTTTTCCTACAGATATCTGAAAAAAGGTGGCTGATCCAGTGTGCTTGTAAAAATATTTGTATTTTGTTGTTTAGACTGGGTTCTGCATAAAATGAGTAGGGTCTAAATGTGATGCTACTGTTTAATATTCTAATTGTACCTTGTTTTTAAACTCCTTCAAAACTTGCCCCTCCATATCTTTGTATCCACATCCAGTCCTATAATTTGCCAAGGTATTTATTCTTCAATAATTCTAGCCTCTTGATTATCCCAAATTTTATTTACTTCACCATTGACAGTCATGCTTCCAGTCACCTTTGGGAGTGACGTGGGGAACTGGGTCAAAGTTGTCCCAGAAAAACCATCATTGGTCACTCCCAAAATGATTAAGTCTTCCCAATGCAGTACTCGACTGAGACTGTCAGGTAAGTCCCTTACAAATTTTTTGTCCTTCAGGCCAACCCTTGAGATGCTGTGTTAAATTTCCTGACTACTTAGCCCATTGGAAAAGCATTTATTTTTGTCTTTACTGGAAGACTCCCCAGCAGTGATCTGATGAAGGCCTGTCTATTAAGTTATTGTCAGAGCAAATGGCCTTGTCTGTTCAGGCTTCCTCTATGAGTCAAGACCCACAGTTTCACTGTCATATGCACATTCCAATATTGTAGTTGTGACATCTAATTTGCATTGCATGTTGGTTAACTTTACTGCTAAGGGGCCAATGAACTTGGTGTTGAGGCCCCTTAAGCACAAAAGTGTATGATTCCATTTCTCACCATACACTCAGCATAGGATTCGTGTTTTGTTATCAAGATTACATTTGAATTCAATTGCTTGGTGCAAAACAAGAATGCCCAATGTGATTGAATTTCTATCTTTTATAGTGAGTTTCTTCTCTGTGGTGATTTTTCTATGCATGATCCATTTGGTAACAACATTTTCTGTCTTTTTGTGATTTAGAACAGGGAGTATTCAGCTACTGATTATTAAGTTCCAGTGTCAGTCTTGTAGTCAGTGCATCGAGGTATGCTTTGTCATTTGCTGTTGCTTGTGCTTATTACTAAAGTACAGTTTCTTACCATCTATTGCATTGAGAACACTCTGCTTAATATTAAATTATGCTTTTAAAGATATTGATTGCAATGTCTTCCTTGTTCTCTTCCTACATTATACATCACGTACATGTGAATCCCGCATTATGACATCACAATTAGTGATACAAATGTAAAGGGGAAATTCAGTCTTGAGAAGGAACAACATTGAGCCAGCTGCTGTGGGAGCAGAGATCACAGAGCAATGCTCCCAAAGCAGTTTCCATAACTTGGCAAAGGATGTTTCAATCTGCTTTTTTCCACTTTTTGTTCAGTCCCCGGTGTTTCCACAAAGGAAATGTGAAGGAAGTGCCAAAGTACGAAGAAAATTACAGATTTTTTCATAGCACCAATTTGAATGAGGTTGGTGTTAATTAGTTATAGACCCTTTCTGTTTGTCAGCGGGTGGTGTAAGTCCTCACACGCAAATCAATATCTGAGAACTGATGAGTTGGAAATTAGTCTGGGCCCGTGGTACAGTGCAGAGTTGCACCCGATCCAAGAGATAAATTCAAATAAATTGTCTTGTTTTGGGTTGATCTCAGTAAGTGCTCTGTTCATTTATTTAATCCCTGTTTAACCTTCAGCTGAATTAGCAGGTTGTGATTTCTTTGGATATAAACCAGACATTAAGCCTATTAAATAGGTAAATGGAGGACCTAGCCCCATTTTAAATTAGTTTCAAATAAACTCTCACGTTTGAACGTTAAAAGGAAACAAAACTCTTCCTGCGCTGATGTTTCCCATGACTCCACTGGTGTTATAGCAACTTTCACCAGCTTCGTCCTTTCCATCCCCTTTCTTCTGTATCCTATTACAAAATTCTATTCCCCAGGATTTGCCAAGGAGACAGCAAAGCAGGTGGTCCAGGAATTGTCTTTCTCAAATTGGAAATTGCTGGGGAGCTGACGATAAAGCCAGTTTTTTAGTTGAGATCTGAAATTTGTTTTTTTTTTAATTGATCCTTAAGCTGCTTAGTTTGTGTAGCTACACTGCTTTTACAGCCATGAGAAAGGGCTGCACCTCAATTGTTCTTAGATTTCTTCTCCTTTTGGGGCTCATTCCAGCCCCTGGACAGAGAGAGCAGCCATTCCTCAAGAGGAGAGAACTATCACTTGGTTCTGCTGTTTTTATTTCATCAAGTTCACAGTGAGTTGACACCATTTCAGCATGTAGGAAAAAAGATTTGTAAGTTGCTGTCAGGATATGGAAAAGTAAACAAGAATGGTGTGTTTTTCATTACAGCCCATCTTATTTACAGAGCAAGTCAACATAAGTGTTAAAATGATACATCTTGCCTTCAATTATAAAATATTCCTTCATGCGTAGACTTAAATAACTGGAAAACAAGTTGCCATCACAAACTCATCTTAGTTAAAAGTTGCACAAGCTAATACACCCTATCTATGACGTTCTCTGTTTCTGATGTGATTTCTTTGCTGTCATCAGTCAGTAATTTTGTGCACTGTGCATGCTTGCACAGTAAATCAAGCAATCATACCTGATTTCCAGGGTGACAAAGTCACCAATTTGTTATTTGTATGAGAGACCTTATTCAAACAATTTCATATAAATTAGCATTAAGAAGGAGCTTTAATTGTTTTTTCTTAATCTTGTCTTTTTATTTCTGCTTCCCTCATCCTTAATTCGGTGTCTCTCACAGTGCAGTCTCGTGTATTTAAACCTATATAGTAATCTTTTTGCATTCATTTACATGATGAAAGCATCGCTAACAAACCCAGCATTTGCTGCCCATCCCTAATTGCCCTTAAAGAGGAGGTGGTTAGCTGCATTATTGAATTGCTGCAGCCATTCTGTTGAAGGTATCTTTGCAGTGTTGTCAAGTGGGAAATTCCAGGCTTTAGATCCAGCAACAATGAAGGAGCAACATATGCTTCCAAGTTCAAATGGTATGTGACTTTGAAGTGAATTTGCAAGAGGTGAGATTCCCAGGTATCTGTTACCCTTGACCTGTTTGGTTGACATCATGGGTTTGGGAGGTACAGTGCAGAAGTCTTTGTGTGTTGTTCCAGTGCAATTTGTTGTGCACCGATGGTAGAAGGAATGAATGCTTTGGGTGGTGTATGGGGTATTAATCAAGCATTTCCTGGATGGTGTCATTTCTTTGGGTATTCCTTGTGCCTAGTGGATGGTGGTAGAGTTTCTGGGGATCAAGTGACAAATCACTTTGTGCAGGATGCCTGGTCTCTGACCTGCTATTGTAACCTAGTGATCAGTGATGTCCACCATGGTATTGATGGTACGTGACTCAGTTACAGTAATCCATTGAATGTGAAAGATAGGTGGTTAGACTCTCTCTTGTTGGAGGTCGTGATCTCTCACCTCACAAAACTCTCTCACAACACTCGAGAGAGTTTTCCTTAGCAAGCAATCAGGAAATATTGTGCAGTATGCAATTACATTGGTTAGGTTGCAATTCAAGTTACAACAAAACTTCTTTTGCATAATTATAAATGAAAAATCTTGTATGATCTTGCATAATCAGGCAGAAAAATAGAATATAGTCATTTATTTTCATTGACAAGCATTCCTTGATTTATAAAAGAGTGGTAATCTGGCAGAGGTTAATTAATATAGCTTAACATAGTTTTTTAGTATAAAATATTCATTTCAATTAGGATATCTAGCACTTCACTATTAAGCTGCTGGATTTTAAAATTACTGAAAATAACTTTTAAATAAAGAGCTAAAGGGAATCGTTCAACATCTTTATTGGTATTCATGTCAGTCTCTTGGTAAATTAATTGTTTTTGGATTAAAAAATCTTTTAAACTGTACTGATTGGAGCCTTGCATTTGAAAAGACAGGGCCCAAATTTTCAAGAGCCTTCCCTAAACAATGCAGTTTCACAAGGTCAAGATGGACGTGGCTAATTTTCTGAGTGAAACAAAATCAAGGTGAATTGAATCTTGAAATGGTACGGACAATTGTGGAAAATTTGAATGCACTACCCTGTGAGTGAAGAAATTTCTTCTCATCTCGATCCTTCAATGTTTCATCCTTTATCCTGTGACTCCCACCAGCTAAGGGAACATCTTACTTGTATTCTGCCTGTTGAGCTCTGTCAGAATTTTGTATGCTTTAGTGAGATCTCCTCTCACTATTTTAAACAAATGAATGTGGGTCGAGGTAGCCTTTCCTCTCCTCATTATAAGTCCCATTATCCCAGGAATCAGATTGGTAATCCTTTGTTGCATTCCTTCTATGGCAAATATATCCGTTCTTAGATGGGGACCAATACTACGTACAATACTCCAGATGTGATCTTAGCAAGGCCCTGTATTATTGTAGGTAGTTGTGAGTTCAAGTCCCATTTCAGACATGAACACAATAATCTAGGCTTAGAGGGTACACCACTAACAAAAACCCTGCCTTTCAGATGAGACATTAATCTAAGGCTTGCCCACTACATTAGAAAAAATCCCTAGCACAATTTTATAGAGCAGCAGGAGGGAATGGTTAGTATCATATCTATTTATTATTTGTTCAACAAAATGTGTACTATGCAAGAATTAGCTGCCATGTTTTCTATGTTACAGTGATGACTATGCTTAAAATGTACTTCATTGATTGTAAAGCACTTTGAGGTATCCTGAAAAAGGTGTGAAAAGCAGTGTCCAAATACAGGTTTTTCATTCTTTCAATTCACTTTTTACTCAGTTCGGTTAGATTGATGTAGATTGCCATTTTGATAGCAAACAGTTGTCACTTGTCTTTTCTAATTGATTGTAACCTGTAATCAGCACAAAGTGAAACTCCAATATTAAAGGAAATAGACCTGCATTTCTATAGCATCTTCTGGGCCCTTGGCATACTCCAAAGTACATTACTGCCAATTACATAGTTGTGGAGTGCAGTCACTTTTCTATTACTAGAAAATCAAGTCAGCATTGGAATATGGATGGTTCATCTGAAAATCATTGGGATTTAAAATGAACAGCCAGTTACAAAATTGTCTGAGAGCACAGAATCATTGTTGGGAAATTGTGCTTTCGGTAGTGTTGGGCAGTTTGCACATCTATATGTCGCATCAACATTTCAATAAAACAACAATGACTTGAAAAGAACAGAGAAACAAGGGGAGTATTGAGATGCTGTTGTATTGTGGATTTATTTTTCAATGAAAGTGAGAATTTTCTTTTTCCAATATTAATATTTTTATATGTGAATTATCAATAAACCTGCCTCTGGTGCACAGCTGAACATTCTGTTCTAGAATGGCAACTGACAGTCTGCTTTTCGTCATATTCTAAATTTGGATTCTCTGCTCTAAGTCAGGATGGCTCCATGAAAAAGCTTAGAGTCTTTTAATGAGCAAAAGGAAATGACATTCTGCATGGAAAGAGCAACATTTTGTGCTTATGTACATGAGATGTTGCAAGATGTACCAGAAAATTAGTGTATTTATAGACACTGTGTAAAGGCACATTTATCAAACAGCACATTATTAAAATGTGGCTATTAAAATTTGAGCCACTGGCCTTTGAGTGGCAAAGAATCACATTGAAAGATTCTTTGCCACCAAGTAAGAATGTGATTTATCAGCTCATATAGCATCTACAGGCAGGGTATTTTGTGAGATGTCAGATTGCTGCAATGTTTCCATGTTGATACCAAATAACTGTTAATTGTCTTTTCTCATTGGCTGTAACCTGTAGTCAGCACATTAAGTGAAACTGATGTTAAAGGAAAAGGGTCTGCATAACTATAGCCCCTTTTGTGCCCTCAAGCGTATCCCAAATCACTTTACAGCCAATGAAATACTTTTGAAGGGCAGTCAGTGTTCTGATAGCAACAATTTGAACATGCCAAGCTCCCAGAAAATGGACAGTCTGTTCTGGGATGTTAATTATGGGATAAGTATTAGTCAGGGCACAGGAATTGACTTCACCCATCCTTCTTTGAAATAGTGACCGCATTCACCTGGAGCAGTGTATGGTGTTGCAGTTCAGAGTCTCACAAAGAAGATTATATTTATGTGGTGCACTGGGAGTGTCAGACTAAAATTTTATGTTTAATTCTTTGAATTGAGCCTTGATCCCAGTCTTTAGACTCAGGAGTGGGAGAGTACTATCCACTAAGTAAGACCTGACACATTATGGCATTAAAAACTAAACAGGGAGCACACACTATCCTTTAACTTCTATTGATAATATGGTGATTGCAACAAGTCAGGGGAATGCTGGAAAATGGTACAATGTACTGCGATCTGTTGTCCGAAACCAAATGGTTGTGAGACGTAAATTATTAGACAATGTGACACAGCTTTAAAACAACACAAAGTACACAAGTGCCACCTACTGGATTAGTAACACGATAAACTGCTCAGTCCCAATGGTTTGAAATGGATTCTACAGCTCCAAAAGAATAAAGGAAGAAAAAAAAGTCCCCTGTGTGCTCTAAAGTCTTTGATATGGTCACCAACAGAAATGACCTAAAGGAAAATCCCAAACTCTCACTCTTGTGTTAGCGCAGAACTCTTTCCTCTCTTTGTTTTGTTCTGGCGTTAATTTTCCCAATTTTCTGACCAATTTCCAGTATAAAACACTCCAGTTTAAATAAATAGTTAAAAAAAAAGGTAAAGAAATCACCAGTTAATTATTTAGAAGTTTCCATGGATGAGAACAGAATTGGCTTGTTTGTAAAGCTCTTTGCTTGTGAGTACCACGCCAAGACTCATTATCAAGGCTTACACTTCAAGAATGGCCTCTTAAGCAACATATGAAAGGCCTGCCAGCATCCAGTGAATAATTTTCAAACTGGCATCAAGGATGGCATGGGAGCAGGATAAGTTAAAGTTTCTTTTAATGTAACAGTCTGAAAGGACTACTGAAAATTTTGTCATTTTGCTGGTCACTGTTTTTCAGCCCTATGATGAAAAATACAAAACATCTGTTTTAACTACACCAAGATTAATGTGCTCAAGTGTAATGAAGTCAAATGTGGAAATGTCCCACTTGCTGTTTATGATGTTTACTTGTAGAAAAGTAGAAAACAAACTTTAAACCTGAATTACATCAGTCAAGCGAACAACAACTTGCATTATTTGACACCATTAACACAGTAAAATATCTCAAGGAAATTTGTGGAGCATTATTAAATAAAAATTGATACAACCTGCATTAGAAGATGTAAGGAAAAAGCCTATTCAAGGTGATAGATCTACAGTACAGAATCAAGGTCACCTGTAGTATGCAGATTATCTTTGCATTTGCAGACTATCAAACTGAGTTCTAAATCTTGCCTTTTCATTCACTGAAACATATGAGATGACAGGCAAGACAAAACTCCTCTACTGACCTGATCCAGCTACACAACACTGCCTTCCAGTAATAAAGGTTCACAATGAGTCACTGGTAAACATGGGCCACTTTCCATTTCTCAGGAGTAGTGGCAGATGGTATACAGCATAGGGAAGCTGGGGATAATGCACTTTGGTAGGAAGGATAAAGGTGTAGACTATTTTCTAAATGGGAAGAGAATTCAGAAATTGGAGATACAAAGGGACTTTGGAGTCCTAGTTCAGGATTCCCTTAAGGTTAACTTGCAGGTTGGGTTGATAGTGAAGAAAGCAAATTGTTAACATTCATTTCAGGAGGACTAGAATATAAGAGCAAGGATGTAGTGCTGAGGCTTTGTAAGGCATGAGAACACACTTGGAATTTCGTGAGCAATTTTGGGTCCCGTATCTCAGGAAAGATGTGCTGTCCCTGGAGGGGGTCTAGAGGAGGTTCACAAGAATGATCCCGGGAATGAAAGGCTTAACATGTGAAGCACGTTTGATGTCTCTGAGCTTGTACTCGATGGAGTTCAGAAGGATGAGGGGAGATCTCATTGAAACCTACTGGATACAAAAAGGCCTGGATAGAGTGGACGCGAGGAGGATGTTTGCATTAGTAGGAGTGTCTAGGATCTGAGGGCACAGAATCAGAATAAAGGGATGTCCCTTTGATACTGAGATGAGGAGGAATTTCTTTATTCAGACGGTGGTGAATCTGTGGAATTAGTTGCCAGAGAGGGCCATAGAGTCCAAGTCATTGGGTGTATTTGAGGTAGAGACTGATAGGTTCTTGATTGGTAAGGGGGTTAAGGGTTACAGAGAGAAGGCAGGAGAATGGAGTTGGAAAAAAATCAACCCTGATTGAATGGCGGACTAGACTTAATGGGCCAAATGGCCTAATTTTGCTCCTATAATATGGTATTATGGTCTAGCCAGCTGAACAATAGCTGACTGGAACATGGCCTCTAAAAATTGGATTGATACTCAGCATGATGAGGTTCCATGGTCACCTTCTAGCTTCCATGTTAGAATGATTAGATCTGACCTGCAGCCCAACCTGGCCCAGCAAGTTAAGACCAGAGGTCTGAATATCAGGTTCATGTTTATCAGAAATATTTATGCTAAATGAGTTCAGGTCAACCTCCCATTTTAAATGCTAAATGGGATTCTTTGTCCTTCGTTGTAATCTGACACTGAAGATTATCTATCTAAGATTAAAAACCTGAGGCAATTAATGGAAAGGCAGTATGGGCCTTTGAACCTACTCTACCAGCCAGCCACAAAGTGATGGAATAGTGGAGAAAGCTCCTGGAGAATCTGGCATGCCTTTCTATTCATTGAATTTGTTCTCTAGATAACTATGGCTCAGTGGTAGCATGAATCTGAGCCAGAAGTTAGGAGATTCAGAGTGGATGCTGCACTGTTGGAGATGTTTTTATTTAGATGAAACATTTAATCAAGGTCCCATCTGCCTGCTGAGGTGGACATAAATAATCCCTTGGCACTACTGAAAAACAGGATAGATCTGCCAGGTTCAATCTCTATGGTGTATTTCCATACATGAACATACTGTGCTCTACTGGAGAAGCAATACATGTGATATTCCTACTTTGCAACAATAATATTAAGTGAAACATTAAGGCCAGAATAAAGCTTACCAGCGTAACAATAACATAGTTTACTTATCAAGTGTTCATCATTGTTAATAAATGACATTATTCTTTGATATCCATTGTGTTAATATGCATGTATTAGTACTATATAGGGAGAACATTATATGCCTAATATTTATACCACCATTAATGTCCCTAAAACATATCATCAAGTAAATATCACATTACTACTTGTGAGAGCTCACTGTGCAAAAATAGTCTGCAGCCTGACCCATATCACAAATACAATAGTGTCCAGGGATGTCCTGAGCCTGGGACAAAGCTTCATAAATGCAAATCTTTTGTTTTAGTTATGACTGAAGATCATGAATGTTACTTAAGGCAAGTACTAATGAATTTTTACTTCTTAGCAGTTATTTATATTCGAGAAATTTTTCATATTTTGGAAATCCTCTGGAACATAGTTTGATGCAATTTGCCTCAGAAAATATGTTTTGTGGGTAAATGACTCTTTTATTATAGCTGCCATGTGCAAATTAAATTAATGGGTTATGGTATAGAATAACTTCTGATTTGTTCCAATTTGAGTCAGTGGGTTATTGTCAATTACTGATATCTTAAAAAATGCAGTTAATCACAATATTTTACTGAATGGATGCAAGAATGTTTAAACTGAGATGCAACATTTGAAGTATGACAGCACCAACACCACACTTTCAAGTCTGATGCTTTCGCAAGATATAACACAGTAAACATTTGTTGAACACCAGCACCTGGATTCTTCACTAATTTATGCTGAATCAAACACTTCAATGCAAAACTCATGGAAATTTAAATACAAATTATTTCCAGCACAAATCTTATTGCCATGATCTCTAGCATTGGTTTGAAAAGTATCTCTCTAGAAAGTAGCCAGGCTATAAAATTAGTCAGATTCTGGATTGTTTCACCAGTGGGAATTTCCATTATTTATGATTATATGTAGTCTTTGAAGAAGCTGTTAAAATTATGCAGATGCTGGTAGTAAAAGACACTAAAAATATTCCAAAATCGATTGAGAATTCACTAAATGTTTTGCACCAGTGAAATCAATAGATGGTCTTTATAGCTTTCTTTAAGAGCATTTTCAGTGATTTAATCCAGAAATCTGATCCATATGCACCAGACATTCTGATAAAAAATATTAAATCTTTGAAATAACCCATGTATCAATAAAACTCCACCATTTCCAACTTCTAAATATTCTAAGAAATTGCCCAAATCTACCTGTTCATAGAAGGTTTCTCATTTCTCAATACACATTTTTTTAGAAGACAAGCAAAAAATTTGCTTTGTACAGCTGAAGTGCAGTTTTTGTATGGTTCACCAAATATGTCTGAAGAGAAGCTCTTATCCAAGGGGGCTTTTGAATAAATATGAGAACAAATGGTAGAACAATGCAGACAAGCAAAAATTTATCAATACTAGCTTCAATGTGTTCAGCAGAAAATCAATGTTCTTACACCTGAATTTTGTTGCCATTTTTACACTGGTGTATTTCAAAGCCGTTAAGCAGATATAAGAAAAGGAAATAGTACAAAATCACCCTATTATTTGCTTAAACAATACATAAAGACATTGTCAGTGATGCAGTTATACCATTATGACTGTTCCTAATTAAAAAGGAACATTGCTTTAATAAAGGATGGAAGAAGAGTAAAGAAAACACATGATATACTGCAACATAAATTACCATGGCTACCACTGTGGTTTCTTGGCAACAGACTTTTTTCAAGCAGGCTGTTGCTAACTGTCTTGAAACTGAGCCAGTCTGAAAACCTCCTCAGGAAATGATAACACATTATAAACCTTGTGATTAAATCTCAGTCTCTGTGTCAATAGCTCTAAAGTCTCAGAGCTTTCGACTAACATTTATATGACTAACAATCTTGCAATTGAATAGCGGTTGTGTAACAATCACCCACTGTTTGCTCGTTGCCATTGGCCACCTTTAATACCGC
>JAUZTB010000076.1:87912934-87923264 GCA_034780895.1 Rhynchobatus australiae
CATCAATACAGGAAAGAGAGAAACCTATTTAGTATATTAAAATTGTGCAGCATGGTACTTACAGACATCATATGATGCTGTCTTTCACATAATTTTTAAATAACCTTCCAGGCCTACAAATTATTTATTTTCCAAAGCTTAATGAAAAATGAAGGGGAGAAGAGGAATGGGAATGAAAATTCCTAGTTACTACAGTAAGCAAATTTGCATTTATACCAACTTCACCAATCTGGCTATCTCAGCTGATAACCCTTTGCCATTCTGCAAAGCAGAATTTGTCAGCTTTGCTAATGCAGGTGTGTAGCCCAGTAAGGGGACAGTAACTTTTGTCCATGAGAGTGAGAGATGGTCTGAAGCTTGTCTCTAACCAGATACTACCCATATGTGGGGCAGCAATGTATGGTCCATGGGCCAACACTCTCCAATTCTCAGAGCAACCAGTGCAGGAATTCATCTGCACCATATGTAGGTACATCTAACATTGGACCTCACTCTCCTAGCAGTTGCCAGCTAGCCATTGTTGGGCAGCTGAATAGTGAAGTAGTAGTCAAAATGACGGTGGAGAGGACCTTCGTGAAGTTCTGGATTTCTGAGTTTGCGTGAATGTTTCTCAGAATGAATAGAATTGAAGATCAGACTTTGTTCAATTTAAGAGAAGATGTACCAGAGAAAAGGGAAAGTAATGTGGTCATTATGTTGGGTGAGAAAGGATGTGAGGAATCTGAGGTGAATCATAAATACTAGTATGTATTGGATGTGCCAAATGTTTTTCCATGGTGTATCCTATGTAATCCTCTACAATATTGTAAGAGATAAATTGGTGAGAGTAATGGCGATTGTGAAACTGCGAGATTATTATTTAAACCACAGTCTGATTCATTAATATCTTAGTGAAAGGGTCAGGAAGGGGAAGGGCTGGGAAGGGGTTGGTGAGTAGGTATCTCAAATTGAGGCTTGTGAGGAAGCCAGCTAAGATCTCCATCACAGCCACTACCAGAATAGTCAGGATTAAGAGAAGTTCCTTTAAGGAAGGCTTTTTGTTTGTCGTGGTAGTGGGTTGCACTCTTGAGCCTGAAAGTTGTAGGTTCAAATCACTCCAGGGACCTCCATACAAAGTTCCAGGTTGATATTTAAATGAGAGATTCCTCTGCTGTATTTCTTTCTTTATCCATTAACTCACCAACAGCAGGTACCCATGGCATACTTAAAGTCACTGAGCAATTGATACTTCATCTGAAACGTAGTCATGGTCACCAGGTGCTAGAACTATAATGATGATATAATAAACAGGTATTACTTTTCTCTCTTAAGGAGTATTGTGCAGCCTTCTTGCTGGGAGAGCTTCTTTTACTTCCTGTGTCTGTTCACCAGTGATGTGGATCCATCAATTGATATGGTTTTGGTTACTTTGTGAATGAAGATAACAGGATTGGAATGACTCCCAGGGTTATAATATGGATGCTCCTGCTATGGCCCTGGAAATAGAGCTCACAAGACGTGGCAGTGAACAGACTGGTCTAAGGTATATGACATAAGAATGGTTGTGAACTGTGCCCTTTGCCTGCAGTGTTTGAGATGGGCAATTGGATTGTTGGAATGCAACTGATCCGGAATAAGATGGCATTACCTTAAAAACAGAGCAAGGCTGTTCAGTGGTGACGTCAGTTCTTCACACTAAGTTTAGTGGTGATCTGGAACTTCCTTTTGGCTTCGCTTCAGGAAAAATAGTGGAGGATAGAGAGCAATGGAAGGTTTCAAAATGGAAATAGAATTTTGCTTTTAAGTGGTAATGGAACCAATGTAGATGCAGGAGGTAAAATGCAGATCAACTTTGTTCTGATTGAATAGTGGAACTGACTGGAGGGGCCGAATGTTCTCTTGTTCCTATCTCATTATGTGGGGTGATAATTGTGGGAAAGTATCACTCAATCCATATTCTTTCTACGTTTAGGGCATGTTATTAGGGCAGACTATGAGGAAGTTAACATTGCACTTTTGTGTAGCTGGGTCATGGTTGATGTTGGCACTGGAGCGAAAAATTGCATCAAATGCACTCTTAAAGTGTCTAGCCACAGACCCGCATAAAAAGGAACTCTTGGCTCAAAAGATTGTAGTGGACACTCCCCCACAGGCTCCAGTTTTCTACTGCAGTTGAAACAAATGATGTCTTTATAGCACAGCCTACAGGAACAACAGCCAGAGCATTTCAAAGTAGTTCATTACATATGAAGGACTTTGTGATGTGATTAAAGCACCATATAAATGCAAAGCCTTTTCTTTAATTTGTTCCATTAAGCTGTTACATTTCGCACATTAAAATCACAGGAAAGAATTAAAAGGGATGCATTGCTAAAAGTGATTACTTTTTATTTCCTCTCTTCCAGATGATTCTATATACGAGTCACCTGAACCGTATCACAATAACGACGGGATCACAACCTTTAGGATTTCTTGGCTCATGCTGGCAGCGACCTTCGTCCTGTTATTCCTTACATCATAGCACCCAGAGAAAAAGAAAACAAAAAGAAATTATTTCTATCCAAGGGACCGCAACCAAAATGGAGACGGCAAGGGATTGACATGGGTCCTGCAGAAGAGACTCCATTTTCTGAGACACTTTGCCGTTAAGACAAATAATTTGAGGAACAGACATGCTCTATTACTGCTTTGTGAGACTGGGAATTCTCATTTTCTTGTGAAGCACTGCCTTGGGCCCACTGGGGTTTGATATATAGTACATAAAAATTGCAACAAATATCTCCATGGAGGTCTCCAGACGCAACCTTTCTCAAATGGAATCTATATTGGTGCAATCTTTCGTTCCACTGGTAGGTCAAGACTCATGACAGAAGAAGCATCTGGGAGTGTTCAGTCCTTCAAAGTTCCTTTAAATGCCACTTCTTGACACCCTGTTCCACAAAGGCAGCCACAAGTCTATTTGCTTGTTCTTGTGCTTGTTTCTTTTAAAATTTCGTTTTGCCTTGAATTTTCAAGAGGTCAAGTTGATTGGAGTCCTCTTCTTTTGTTAGTTCCATTGGTTATAGGACTTGACAAAATTAATCCAAGGTATGAAAAGTCTGATGCTTATTTACTAATTTGCTATTATTACTATAATAATAATTATTATTGGAATATATGTATTAATTAAGGTTAATATAACATGTAATTTTGATTCCTAAGCTAAAAACATCACATCCATAATCCTACTGTAGTAACATGAGTGTAGATTTTGTGATCACTTAGAAATCACCTGCACATTTTGAAAATTTATGAAAGAATATAGTCTCCTAGAGCCATGTTTTGCACAATGTTGGCTCCATCTCCAAAGATAATATCTTTGTGAAGACAGAGCAATCTGATGTTTAATCCTTTGTGTAGGAGGACAGAGCAAGTCTACACCAATCTTCTACAAGAAAAATGCAGAGAAAAACTGATCTTTCCCTTGGTTAGCTGGCTATCAACGCCGTTTGAACATCAGGGATGTTTCTATCATTCAGAAAAAGGTCAAAAACATCAACTCTATTACAATTAAGATGCTTCAAAATTGTTAAATATTACAAAGCTTTAAAAATGAAAGAGGTAAGTAATTAAAAGCAATTTTAAAATAAGCTAAAACAATTGAAATATAAATTAACTAAAACTTATAGTCCCTCATTGTTGTTTATCCCCATTCAAGTGAATAGAGGCTGCTCTACTACATATCTAACCTTGCAAAGGTTGCTTGGAGGAAGTCTGCAGTGTAACTGCTGAGTAATAGCCACAAAGTTTACGACACGTGGAGTTTAGTGGTGAGTCCAAATTTGGAGTACGGATGGGAAAACACAGATGAACTCGTACCACTTAGTTCAAGCACATGTGGGAGTTGTTAAGCCTTGTGGAAATTACTTGGAGAGATAATGGGGAGTTGTAAACCTTGTGGAAATTGGTTGGAGAGATAATGGCAAGGTATGCACAGAACTGCTGACAAAACTCTGAATGCTTTTACTTTCAGAAGGTGAAATGATTTAACATTTGGATTAAAAGCAGCTTGCTTACCTTTGAGTGCCATGCTTAATTTGGAGAACATAGAGGTGGATACACAGAACCAATTAGTCACAAGTGTCAAGTATAATATCTCAGATCATTGAACAGGAGTTGGACACTTAGCCCCTCAAACCCTTACCAACATTCAATAAGTCTGTGGTTGGTCTTTCACCTATCTTTATATCTCTGTCCAAACCTCATTTGCAATTGTTTAAAAAAAAGTCTGTCAATTTTGTATTTCAAAGAAATGATTGGCTGAATATCATGTACCATTTTCAGACATGTTCCTAACTTCTGCCACATTTTGTGTACAGAAGGGTTTCCTTACTTGTCTTGAAAGACATGACTTTAGTTTATAGGTTATGTTCCATTCTCCGACCATCAAGAATGATTTCTTGATCTCTCCTATCTTAATACTGTATGTGATCAACTTACCCACAGCCCTCAAAATTCTTGGGAATGCAAGTTCCATTCAAGAAGGTGATCTGAAAACTCATGTTTCCCTCACAAAGTCAGAATGTAGCACAAACTTCTATTAAAACTACTTAATCATGAATCCATTGTCTCTTTCAATTTTGTTGATTAAATGCCAGTTAACAGCTTTATTACCTTAATTAGCAGAACTGAAAGCGACAATGAAATGGCAATCAAACTGGTCAGCAGGGAGACAAAGTTAGATTTTAAACCATAAATTGTTACTGATAACTCTTGGATTCATTTCAATCTTGATTATAACATGTCCACAGACTCTGATTCCTGCCGTTAATCATACCAGAGAAAGGTTTTCACCTCTTATATTTTGCCTTTTTCTATCAGGCCCCAGAGGAATAAAAACGTTCTATAAAACAGGCTAACTTTTGTTTTATTCCTCTTTTGTGCAAGTGACTATCTACCCTCTGGTGTCAGTGTAAAGCTCCTGGTCAAAATAAAAACAGAAAATGCTAGAAATATTCAGCAGGTCAGGCATGATCTATGGAGAGAGAAACAGAGTTAATATTTCAGAGTTAATATTTCTGGGTGCCTTTTGTCAGCACCCAGAAATTTAGAAAACAGGTACGTTTTAAATTGCAGAGACAAGAGTGAGCCAGAGAGAACAAAGGGCATTTCCATGATAGGGTGGAGAACAAGGGTTACTAAATGACAAAGATGGTGCTGCTGATGCCAGCTGACAGAGGTGGAGACTTAGAAGGAGATGAACGAGAAGAGAGGAGTGAAAGTAAAAAGATGTTCAAAATATGAGACATCTCAGTACCCTGCCCAGAAATGTCAGTCATACCCAGATGAAACACATTAGTAAGGCCCTGTACCTTTCTTGCTGGAACAGGTCACCTTTTGGCACCTCACCACTTCTTGATGTTTCTCCTGCACTCATCAGCTCAGTTATTATTTGAGGCATAATATGTACAAAGTACAAGCTGACAAGGGCAGAGTGAGGGCTGAGGGAGATCTGGGATCTCAGTGAGTTGTGGGATTGATAAAGTCTCTCATTAACTAATCATGGTTAAAGATGAGGGAAGAAACAAATAAACGAAGGAAGAGGGTGAATAAAGACAAAATGGTAATTGAAAAACAATAAAATGAAAGAAACATTGAATTAAAAGGGAAACAAAAACCTAGGTTGATTTAGGCTGCTGTCAGTGATCAAACTAATTTGATGAACATCCTTTTGTTTAAAGCATATTTTCCCTGAGTTTGGACACCTGTGATCATAATTTTCAGCAAGGAATAGACACCCAAGGATGAAAAGTTAAATCTGGCCTCTCAGGTGAACCTAAAAGATTCCTAAGGCACTTCTTGAAAAAGATTAATGTAGTTCTCCCTGGTTATCTGAACAATATTTATCTTTCAACGAACAACAGTTAAAAGTACAACAATCATTTGATTGTTTGCACGTTGCTGTTTATCTGGGAGTTTAGCTGATACGCTTCCCCTGTTGCAATAGTGCTCACTCTTCAATATTGGGAATTGACTATAAAACACTTTGGGTGATGTGGCAGTCCTAAGATGTACAACTGGAACACAAGGATTTCCTACTTTCACTTTACTCATACCTTAGTATCAAACCTTCCTACTTTAGTCTGGGTTTGTCAAACACACTTTTCTTTAATTTTAAAATAACTTCATTTACAACAGTTAAAATAAAACATTATTCTCCTTCTGCAAGATAGATTCCAGCCCTTGCTGTGTCCATTGGTCCCTGAATGCCTCCAGTATGCCAGTGGATACTGCTTGTTCTCTCTCCAGTGACACCCCGGCAAGAATATAGCCTCGGAAGAAGAGCAGGCAGTCAGCTTGGATGATCCAAATGGCTCACTGCTTGGACTTTGGCCAGGCGCAAGAGCAGACCGATGACAGGTCTCCCAACTGATTTAATCTCCACTGCACTGGGTATCTATAGACTAGGAGCATGAGGCTGGATTGCAGTTAGAGGAGCAACCCTTTCAAATGTTCAACATGGACCACAAACTCACTCATTCCAATATGCATGATAAATGGTCTCAGCCAGACTACAGAGATGCTGGGCATCTGTATCTGCATGACAATACCCAATGAAGGTTTCCTTTCCACAACACTCCTTTCAGTGTTGTGTTATAATAACACACAGGGGCAAAATAAAGGAAAAGAATCCTTACTGGGTGCGATAGTCATCCAGGGCACGCTGTGCATCCTTCAATTCTTGTTCGAGACGGTTAAGTTCATTGTGCAGGTCCCAGATTCTCTGCTGGTTCTGCTTAATCTGTTCAGTAAATACATCCTCAAGACCCGAGAGCTCTTTGACCTGTCGCAGACTCTCCAACTGCTTCCCAAGTGAAGTGCTACTTTGGTTAAATGTTCGGGTTCGATTGACATATCTGCTAAAGCGGATGTTGAACTCTTCTAAGCTTTGCAAACCTGGCTGTGCAAAATCTGTCCCACTCCACACACTGAACAGGTCTGATTTTTCATCTTTTGCCTTCTCCACCTCATGTAAGTCACACGTTCCAGACATTCTGGGGTGTGAGGAAATGTCGACTTTCTCTGCACCTGTTTGCAGGATGCTTTGGATCAGAGTAAATGCATTGGACTGCCTCCTCCTCTACTGAACCACATCAACAGTATTTGAAGGGCCAGCACACCCCCTTCAACTAGAATAAATACATTTCAAAGCAATGCAGAGTCCCAGGCAATTTGTGTATAGATCTCATTGTCCTTTCTTCCAGCAGTTTTCAAATGCATTGTCAATAAATTAATCATGGATGGACAGAGCATTTCACTGCTCACGGGGATTAATCACGTGTCTCCACAAACTGCTTGCACTGAAAATTCCATTGACACACATAGTCAGCTCATGTGCTTAGAACTTGCAAGCCATGCCTAAATTATTTGTTTGTGGAAGAAGTGAGTGACACAATGCACTGTTCAGCACTTTACAAATAGAATTCAGTAAACAACGAATGAGCTGGTTGATTGAAACACATTTTCAAAGCAGAATCAGAATCAAGTTTATTATCACTGACATATGTCGTGAAATTACTTACTTTGTAGCAGCAGTACAGTGCAAGACATAAAGACATAAAAATTACTGTAAGTTACAAAACTAAATAGAGCAAAAGAGGAATAATGAGGTAGTGATCATGGGTTCATGGACTGTTTAGAAATCTGATGGTAGAGGGGAAGAAACTGTTCCTGAAAAGTTGAGTCTTCAGGCTCAGAGAGTTGATGGATAAGAAAGAAATATTAAAGTACATGGTAGCGCTACCTAGATCCATAATGTCAAGGGGAGTTGATGGGAGACAGCTGGGGCAAAAGTAACAATAAACACCTTCTTGATGCCTGCTTCCTGGAAGGACTCCATTAAGTTCTCTGGCTCCATTGTACCTGTTCTACTGACAAGATATTCCACAGCCATGCTTCTGGGGGTATTTCCTTTTCCTCAACAATAGCTTCCCCTCTGCCCTGGTTGATAAGGTTCTCAATCCACATCTCTGCTCTCTCCCACTTTCCTCCCAGCGAGAGCAAGGAGAGCACTACCCTTGTTCAACACACCACCTTTTGTTATTTCTGTCACCGGGATTCTACCACCAGACAAATCTCCTGCTCCCACCCCTTCAGCATTCCAAAATGGACCCTTCCCTTATTGATTCCTTGATCTCCTCTTCTACCTCCATCAACACTCTCCCTTCTATGCAACCAAAGGAGATTCCCTTTAGAACAGAGATGTGGAGGAATTTCTTTAGCCAGAGGGTGGTGAATCTGAGGAATTCATTACCACAGATGGCTGTGGAGGCCAAGTCACCGGGTATATTTAAAGCAGAGGTTGATAGGTTCTTGATTAGTAAGGACGTCAAAGGTTACGGGGAGAAGGCAGGAGAATGGAGTTGAGAGGGAAGAATAAATCAACTGAATTCTGCTCCTATGTCTTATGGTCTTATGGAGATACAACATCTGCCGTTTTGCTTCTTCCCTTCTCACTTTCCAAGGACACAAATACTTCTTCCAGGGAAAGCAGTTATTCACTTCCACCTCCTCGAATTTAGTGTACTACATTCGGGTGTTCACAATGTACTCTCGTCCACATTGGGGACACCAATTGCAGTTTGGGTGACTATTGTGGTTCAAGCAAGAATGACTCTGAGCTTCCTGCTTCCTGTCACTTTAATTCTTCATCTGACTCCCACTCTGACCTTCCTACTTTTGGCCTCCTGCAATGCTCCAACAAAGCGCAACATAAGCTCAAAGAACTGCATCTGATCTTGTGTCTAGGCGCATTGTAGCCCATGGGACGCAAGAATGAATTCGACAATTTTAGATAATCGTTCTTTCCTGTTTGTGTCAGAATTGTCCAGTTCTGGTGTAAGGTCATCCAGCTGTAACATTAACTAAGTTTTTCTCTCTCCACAGACCTGCTGAGTATTTCCAGCATTTTCTTTTATTTCAGATTTCCAGCAGCCTCTGCTTTCTGCGTTTCAATGTTCCAACAATGTTTTTATTTCTCTCTTTTGAATTCATTCATCTTCTTCTACTTATGCTCCTTCAGACAGATCAGCTATGATTAACAAGCATTCACTTCCCTTTCCTAGATGGTACCAACAGCACTTCTGCCACCTGGACAATCTCAGTCGACATTCTATTGTAGACATTCCCTTTGTGTGCCCCATCCCTAACCCCTCTCTGCAAATTAAAGCACCTCCATTTTGCTTTAAGATGAGCACCCCCTCCCCCCAATCCCCATCCACTGCATCTTCCCTGATTGGCATGAGCCCTTGTTTTATGCTCTCATGTGGGGAGACGTTGCCGGTAGGCATTTAATGTCCATAGTTCCACTTAAGAATGTAACAGTGAGCCACCTTTTTGAACAACTGCAGCCTTGTGGTTAAGGTACTTCCACTGTGCTGTTGGGTCGGGAATTTCAACCTTTAGTAACAATGAAGGAACAAAGATGTATTTCCTAGGTAGGCAAGTGTATGACTTGGGGAGATGAGATGTTCCCTGCACCTGATAACCTTGGCCTTTGAGATGTTGCAATGGTCATCTATTGTTGATGGTCAGATGTTGCAAGTTTGGGAGGTGCTGTTAGAGTAGCCTGGGCAAATAACTGTGGTGTGTTTTACAGTTAGTACACACGACAGCCACTGTGTACCAGTAGTGGAGGGCGTAAGTGTCTATTATAGTGGATGGGGTGGCTATCGAGTGGGTTGCTTTCTCTTGGATGGAGCTTCTTAAGTGCTCTTGGACCAGGCAAATGGAGAATATTCTATCACACTCTGACTTCAGATGGTGGAAGGTCACTGGGGAGCCAAGAGGTCAGTCACTTGAAGAGGGATATATATCCTCTGATACTTTCTCAAGTCGACAATATTTATGTGATTGAGTTATGTGGTAAATCTGTGATCAATGATGACCAGCTCCTTCCCCCACCAACCCCTCACCCTTTCCCTGACTGCCCCATTGACAGGACATGGATGGTGGGGGATTTGGGAATGGCAGTACCTTTGAAAGTACCGGTTGTTACCTTGTTGGACATAGCCATTGCCTTGCACTTGGGTGGCAAAGATATCACTTGACACAGTCCTGAATATTGTCTATGTCTTGGAGCTTACCAGAATGAGCTGCTGTATTCCCTGAGTGACTTCTGGTCTTGTGATGGAAGTAATGTCATTAATGAAGCACCTGAAGATGGTTAAACACAGGACACAATCCCAAGGAAGTTCTGGAGTAATATCTTTGGGCTGAGACAATTGCCCCCCCCACCCCCATTCATCTTCCTTTGTGTTGAAATGACCCCTACCAGTGGCCAGTCTTCCCTTTGATTGCCATTGATTTCAGG
>JAUZTB010000076.1:89386612-89400751 GCA_034780895.1 Rhynchobatus australiae
GGTACAAATGAAAATATAAACCAATACCAATACCAGTATCAAAGGGGTTGAAAAAAATCAGCCATGATCGAAGAGCAGAACAGACTTGATGGGCCAAATGGCCTAATTCTGCTCCTATATCTTATGGTCTTATGGGCAACCATCTGTCGAAGGACCCCTCTTCAGCAGAGAGAGGGTCTGCCTCACTTGGGGTCTTCAACCTCTCTTGCAAACACCAACTAAAAGGCAAGTTATAAAAAATAGTTGAGAAAAGGCCATCTTCCTGATGGGACAGCTGGAGCTGGAGGAATTCCCTGATTCCTCAGGTTTGTCAATTCAGTCCCCTCCTGAAAACAGATGACTCAGTGGCTTGACGCTGACTTGTCTTTTGCTGGTGGGCCACCCGGTACCTGGAGGATACAGCTCGGCGGGCTCGTTTAAATGAGACCCGAGGCCTATTTTCAAAGGGTCTGTGACTCAAGAAATTCTGCAGATGCTGGAATCTGGAGCAATACACAAAAAGTGCTGGAGGAACTCAGCAGGCCAGGCAGCAGCCACAAAGGGAAATAAACAGTCAACATTTCGGGCCGAGACTCTTCATCAGGACTGGAAAGGAAGATGACAGAAGCCGGAATAAAAAGGTGGGGGGAGGGGGAGGAGCACACACAGGCAGGTGATAGGTGAGTTCAGGTGATAGGCCCGTCCAGGGGCGAGGGGGCCGGTAGGTGGTGTGGGGGGGGTGAAAGATGTAATAAGCTGACAGGTGATAGGTAGAGGAGGCAAAGGACTGAAGAAGGAATCCGGTAGGAGAGGGCAGTGGACCATGGAATAAAGGATGGAGGAGAGGGGGAGAGGGGATGGCAGGTCATCATGGTCTGTGTTGACCTGACAGTGAACGAGGATCAGACATGCCTCATGCCTTGTTCAGTCCAGCTAACTTACACTTTGGAACTCTGACCTCTTTCTGTTCACTCTGTTTGAAGAGTTGCATGTTGCAAATTCACCATTCAGATTTTAAAAGAATGGTTTCACACAAGCTCACTTTCCATTTCTTGATGTTTATTTCTGAAAGGCCAATTTCACTTAAACACACCCTATCTTCTTGGGTAGTTTGAACCTTAATTGGGAAGGACAGCTTCAGTTAGCACTACCTTAAATACAGGGAAGTTGATCTCAGTCTTCATTGACTCGGTCTGAAGTATTGCCCAAGGCAGGATGCAGAGAGGATAGCCTGCCAGAGAACTTTGCACACCCATCACTGAAGTAGCCGAGCTTTCTTTCCAATAATTTAAAAGGAAGGAAACTCCAGCAATGCTACTTGCCAGATTTTCCAATCTGTGGTCTTCCCAGACTCAGTCTGTAAAGACCAAATTCGACTCCAGTATATTATGATCTGTCATCAGAGATGAAGGATTTCAGTGGGGTAAATCATCCTAGAATATTTTTGCAGTACATTTCTGACTGTCTGACTGTCTGATTTGTCTCTGGTTTACTTGTTACAATTAGTTCTCCAGTGCCATTGCTGACAGCCAACATAAGACTGGCCATGTGATTTCTTCTGTATGATCCATTTCCTCCTTTGGAAGATAAAATTGTCAAGTTCTCGCTAACTTCCTAATGAAATGCAAAGGAATTAAATTGGTAATATCAGGAGGGTTTTTTTTTTGAGTTTTGTTCACAAATCATAAATTTGTCAATGTCATCACCAGCCTGGCAAACTGGGCAAGGTTGTCAGCTTCCACTCCAGAGAAATGATCGTACTAGTGACCAGCATTTGATTGGGTAATCCAAAACAGGCCAAAATGTGATGAGATATCAGATATTTTTATAACTTAAATCTTTATCAATTAAAATTGCACTGCCGTCTTTGTTCTTATTCAGTCATGGGATATGGATGTCACTGGCGAGGCCAACTTTAATTCCCTGCGTGAATTACCTAATTTGTGTAATGTGATTAATTAAAAGCAATAATCTATTTTAATTTTTCCATTTTAAATCTTTTCTTATTAATTTGACTATATTTTGGTTGCTGTAAATAACCATGTCATTGCCTTCTCCTTTATTCGATGAAGGATTTCCATCGCCCATGAACTAAAAACAAGAAATTAATACAAAGGTAACATTTCCCCATCCACAATGGTTCTCTGCCTTGGAAATTCTGTTCCATTGAATTCGATAGAACCAAATTTTCGAAGCAGAGCTCAAAGTGCAGCTTCTGCCTCCTATCTCCAGCAAACCAGATTCAACCCTGACCTCTGGTGCCGATTGCATGGACTCTGCACATTCTCTCTCTGACCATGTGGGTTTCTTCTGGGTGCTCTGGTTTCTTCCCACATCCCTCAGATAAACTGGTAAGTTAGTTGGTTACTGTGAATCACTCCTTAGTTAATGGCAAAGTGGAGCTGATGGGTATGTGGAACTCAGAGAGAAATAGAGGCTCAGAGGGACTCAGAAGGAAATAGGCCCTTCAGCCCAACTCATCCATGCTGACCAAGGTTCCTAACTAAGCTAGTCCCTTTTTCCTGTGTTTAGCCCATATCCCTCCAACCCCTTCCTATCCATGTACCTGTCTGTGTCTTTGCAATATTGTTGTTGTACCTGTTGCAGCCACTTTCTTTGGAAGCTCATTCCATATATGTACCACCCTCTGCATGAAGAAGTTGCCCTTTTAAATCTTTTCCCTCCCACCTTAAACCCACACCCTCTAGTTTTTGACTCCCTTTCCCTATGAAAAAGACTGTGTGCATTCACATTATCCATGCCTCCCATAAATTTATTTTCTCATGAGAGAGAATAAAATTACGGCATGGTCCTAATGCATCATTATTAGATAAGATAGGAGGGATACTTGATGGTCAGCAGGGTCACAGTGGGCCGAAGGACCCTTTTCTGTGCTGTATGACTCTATGACTCTATAAGCAGCAGCACAGATCAGTTGGGCTGATTGGCCTCTTTCTGTGCCATCTAGACTATGTAATTTAATGCAATGTATTCATTCAAGAACAGTATGATCTTATACATTTGAACATGCTTCCTCTTCTCTGTGGGACTGAGCGCCATTCAGTACAAAACTTCATATGGATTTCTTTTCGTCATTCAATGATTCTGAAGGAAATCTTTCTCGATATCCCTTGCAAAAAACAAGGAGTTCTTTGGCTGTTGGCAAGGCTGACAGAAGGGAGGAAACACATGTTTGCTACTGCACCGAGCCTCTTGAGAAAAGCATGACAACCCTTCAATTCTTTTCGTGTGCCCAAATCTTCCTTTTATCCAGCTTCTTCACAACTCTTTCAAAAGGGATAATTTAACATGTTTGATATCATAAAGCACTTATTCCCTCAGAATTGAAATGCAGCATTTGATTTAGAGAAGATAACACATGATCGTGGATAAATTGACAAGTGTTAAGGCTACTGTCAATATAGTTCATCCATCAAGTGATTTCAAAAGCAGTAGGGTTGATAGCTGAACCACTTGGCAGAGATTTAGCAATTGCACTGTAATGAACCTGATCATGTCTGTCCCTTCCTATCTTGACAGATGACAAGCTTTCCTGCAGAGCATGCGGTAGTATACATGAAACAGAACTGTCTAGCATTTAACCAGTGGATGGAACATGTGTTTAGCTGAAGGAAAACCACAACTCCAAATGTTAATTATTGGTATTTTTTATTAATTTCATTCTTCAATTATTCTGTCAGTCCTAAGATGGAAATTGTTTTGTTAAAATGAAGCATGGTGGTTAATGCTTCGGAATAAAAATGAGTTACTTTTCATCCTCTAATACAAATGGAATGCACAATGCCATGGTAGGAACAAATGGTAAACACACTGCCTTTATGTACTGAAACAATGTTGATGCCCAAAGTTGATCCTACAATTGCAACTTGTGCAGATCCCTTAAGGTTGCCAGTGTCCCCTGATGCTTCGTAGGGTTGTAACTGAGCACAAATATGACGGCAAGTCTTGTAAAGCGATATTAAGGCAAGCAGCCAAAGGCTGGGTGGTTTTAAAATGTCTCTTAATGGAGCACAGAAATAGGGAGAGGCTGAGGAAACTCAGAGAGGGAACTCCAAAGTTGAGGGTCTGGCAATTTAAGGCACTGTCAACAATGGTGGTGCAACTAAGTTCAGGGGTGTTCGGAAGACCAGAACTGGAGGAGTACCCGTATCTTGGGAGAGTTGTCAGACTGGAAGAGATAAGCGAAATGTGAAGGAATTTGAAAACAAGGATAAGTATTTTAAAACTGAGGTATTGTAGGTCAACAAGTCAGGTGGCGTACATGGGTAGGACTTGATGCCAGCAGAATTTCAGATGAGCACAAGTTTGTGAAGAGTGAGATAATAGAAACCAGCCAGATTGCTTTGGAATAATCAAATCAAAAGGTAACAATGGCATGGAGGAGGTAATTATCTAATTACAGCGAAACAGCACACACCTCTTTCCATCAAATGTAACCATGTTAGATGTGAAAGGAACAGAAAAGAATTAAAGGCATTCAGCTTTCAAGTGATCAGACAAGAAACAGACAGCGTGGAATGGAATTGAAGAAGTTTATTTCCAGCCCTGTAGCTTTTGTGGTTTAAGTTAAGGATATACTCGCCAGATGGCAAGGTATATCACTAAGGCTAGAGGGGAAGGCTAGTGCATTAGTACACACAAGTGGGAGCTTACATTGACAGAAAGATGTGCAGTATCATTTAAATTCTGTTATGATCTGATGATTTAACAATCAATCTAACAGAGGGAATCACAAAGTGCATTGTTTTTGTCTTTAGAATTCAGTTGTTTTTAGGTAGGTGCTAATTGTTAATTTAATGAGCTCTAAATACAGTCTGCTAAGTATAGAGCAGATGGTGCTAGATCTGGCTGCTCGCCCACTATCCCTGCCTGCCTGCACCCACCTGGGCAAGGTGCAAAGAGTTGAATATGCCGACCCTCAGCGACAAGGAGGCCTCAGCTGGCGTCTTGCCAAGGCTCCACCCCTGCAGTCCCTGACAGCCTTTGACAGAGAGCAGGGGAATGGAGCTTCGTCTGCTAATTTCTTTGAGGCTGTTTTACAGCTTCAATTTTCTCTGATATTCAGATACATCCAAAAAGCAGTAAAGTTGCTATAAATAACTGAAAAAAATGAAAATGTTTAAATAAAGAAAACATATTAAATAACTTACTATTTTCTTCCTAGTCTCCAGGTCGAGATCCCCAATTGAAATTAACAGGGTCTCTGATCTTTCACCAGGTGGGCTACTGTAAGAAAGAAGAATTGTCCCAGCACGTTCAGGCTCTGCTACTGAACACCACTGACAGTCAACAGACAGATACATCACCTAGCATGGCTTGAACTTCAAATGGTCCCGTGTAAGTCCGAGACATATTGTTGAGTGGATGAACATCAGCAGTTCCCTTTGGTGCTGCTGCCCACAGCCGGCACAATGCAGCACAAAGTGCTGTCCGCCAGCTCAGGTAATTGATATAGCTCAACGGCAGTGGTCACAGTCGGCTTAGAAACTGGTATTGTGCAATTTGAAGTAATTTTGTGATTCTCCAGGTGTGTGATATCCGCTTTTGGAATAAAGGAGACTGCCTGAATAACACACCAAGAGCACAAAACAAGCAAAGCACATGTTAAATAAGTTCAAGCCAGTTTGCTGATATTATTTGCTTTAGCAGAGGAGACGTTAACATGTCATTCTATTCATATCTTGAAAAGGATATTAGAATTTCTGACAGCTGATTATCACAGAAGTGATGATCATTGCTATCTTGCAAAATAAGGGTCTGATTCATTTGAAACCAATGGAGAAGCTGTCAGCATGCAAGCCTATGTAGACTAAGCAGCAGTCTGTGCATTATTCATGAATAAAGAATTGGAGGATTAAGATAATCACTCGTCTTTCCTTCATGGCCAAAGTAATAGTGAAATATGGTTGTTGCCAGGAATTCACAATCAATATGCTTTTGGTTAATAGCACCAGATTAATAATTTAAGGCCCCAAATTATACAGTCCTCTCAACGTGTTAACATGTAATTTGTTTCAATATTCTTGGCTTTTTTGTATAAACACATTAGTTTGAAATTTGTTTTCAACTTTGCAATTTTCATCTGATGGAAAGTGAGAGTGATTTGCAAACATCCTTTAAAAAGAAGAAAAATAACAAAGATTGGTCTTCAAAGGGACACCATCATCTGCCAAACTTGCTATTTAAGTGGAAAACTACAATTTCTTTATGATTCACTTCAACTGTTTACAGACCCAGCCATAAAGACATCTGCTGAGACTACCTCTGAACTCGCATCCTATTTGTCCACATTTGCAACATCCGTAACTTTGTGACAATTAAAAGAACATTTTCTTGGCTTTGAGTCTTGATGACAATGAAATATAATCTGTTATTGGCCAACAAAAGGCAGACAGAAAAAATCTGTTTTTCTTCCAAACCCACTCCCAAAGCTTGCTGAAAAGAGGTACATTGCACTAAGGCTTCCACTCTATTCACAGCAAAAATACATAATTGATTACCATGGTTTAATTATGTTAAAGTCATTAATTCTTTTGCTAGTTAAAACATGTATGCGCCTGGACAATGTCCATTCCTAATGGCACTCGTACATTTCTTAATCACTATTATTCAGAACATTAAAATGCCACAATAAAGTTGCATTCTGTAAATTACACAGATGCAGTGCAGAAGATTGGTACTCTTATCTTGAAATGGCACATGAACACAACCAAAAATAAATCTAAAAAAAATCTCCTGTGGAATGGAGGAGGGAGAGGTTTCCTGTCTGCTGAAGTAACTGCGAATCAGCAACTACAATGACAACATCTTGTATTTGTAGAGTGTCTTCACTGTGGTAAAACATCCCAAGGTACTTCGCAGGAGCCTTGTCAAACAAAATTTTATTTTGAGCCATATAAGGGATTTCTTAGAAAAATAACCAAAAGCTTAGTGAAAGAGGTAAGTTTTAATGGGTATTTTAAAGGATAGAAAGATAGAGGTGAGATACAAGAAACTGCAGATGGTGGAATCTGGAGCAGTAAACAAGATGCTGGGGGAACTCAGCAGGTCAACCAGCATTTGTGGAGGGAACGGGACAATCGATGTTACGGGTTGAGGTATTTCATTTTGACTGACGAAGAAGCAGGGGGACTTTGGGAAGGAATTCTGGAGTCCAAGCCGCAGAAATATGGTGCCTGTTCAGTGACAGAGCTATGAAATTCTGAAGATTGCCAGCTGAAAAGGGTACTAAACTCTGGAAATCACAGTGAGAGTACTTTGAAAGACTCATTGATTATATGGGCCTATGAGCTACGAGCTTGGGAAGGCTGGTGAGATGGGAAGATTGACTGGGGAGCAACAGTGAATTAATTTGGGAAAGGAAATTCACCTTGTTGTTCGGGGATCCAAATGGGGAAGATAAAATTTGAATAGCAACTTTCACTACCTCAGGTCAAAGTAGAACCAGTTAAGTGTCTTAGAAGTGTAAACATTGCTATGATATTTTTTAGTAAACATGGTGGTAGCTTATGCACATGTTTGCAGAAATGATAATGACCAGTGCTCTGCTTTTGGTCTGTTGACTGAGGGTTAAATATTGGCCAGGATATTAAGGAGAACTCCCCTGCCCTGATTGCCATGCAACATTCTGGACTTCTCCATGCAACATGCCATGCAACATTTTACAGTCACCCGAGAAAGCATTTCACCCAGGGCCTCGTTTTATCATCTCATCTGAAAGGTGGCACACTGACAGAGCAGCTTCCCCTTGGTACTGCACTGAAACATCATTTCAGATTGAGTGCTCATTTCCCCTGGAACTTGGACACACGACCCGGAGATACAGATGCAAAATGCTCTCCACTGTCCCATGCCTGATGTGATCTGGCACTAACCTGTTCTCCCCTTGCCGCATTTCCTCAGCAGGAGCACTTCCACTGATGTTTTGAGCTGAGAGATGAGCTCCAATGAAAGAAGCTCTCTCCTCCTCCCTACATTGTAAAGGGTGAGCAGAAACTCAGGATAAAAATACAGCATATCTGGGACTGGCCAAAAATTCTGGACTCCTGACATTGTGGTGAGAGTATGTCATAAGGGTAACTGATTATAAGGAACCAGAAACATCAGAATTCACTTTGGTACAGCTAGAAAATATTGTTAATTTGAGGCCAGAACAGAAAATACTTTGTCAAACCATAAAGATTGACAGTCTCCAACTGTATATTGTGATAAAGTCAGAAATATCACAGTTCAAGTCTGTGATGTCTCCAGGGGTCCTTGCAATTTTATTTTACTTCAACATTGGATGATTAATTGCTTTATTTTTAAAATAATCTTTAGGATGACACTGCAGCAATTCAAATGTTTAGACTGCCAGAAATATTAATTGGCCAAGCTAAACAATTATTTTTACATAGCAAAAGACATTGTGATTTAGATTACTCGGAATACACTTTTCTTTTCTCTCTCTAAAAGGCAATTGACTACTTTTAATACTGATCAAAGACATACATTATATAACTTGATACCATGGCCCAGAAACATGTGGACACAGCTGTAGTGTCATGTGTCACAGCTGAAGTTGCTGCCAGCTGGCAAGGACATAAAGGAAGACCAATGCAAACAATTACTGTAATTCATAACACCAACTGTGCATTCAGAACACAGTACAGGCTTTATGCAATAACTCTGCATTAAAACACATCCTACGGTGTAGAAATGTTTTAATCACCTGTCAATCTTACCCATGTGACTGTGCCAAAAAATCACTGCACTTTACTATGCATTGTCCTGCTGAGAGACTGTCACATTTGCAAACGGATGCTTTTTGCACTACATGCCATAGAGGCATGATGTTATGTCTCACTGAACTGTCAGACATTTTTGTTTAAGTTACAGTAAAACTTGTTTTGGCAGGGTTTAAATCAAAAATGTGTCATCTGGGCAAAAATAAAAAGAATTCACTTAACAGAAGTTTACTTTTGCAAACAGAACGTTAACAGGATGGCGTAGACAGAAATGGTTTGAGTTTTTTTTTGAAGCTGTATTTATTTAGCAAAAATATTCACTTGTCAGATATTTACTTAAGTGAAAATGACCACATTCTTGATGTTGGATTGGTAAGCACTGAAATTGTAAGTGCTTCAACAGTACAGAAACAGTTCTGAATTAAGTAATTGCAAGGATCTTATCAAAAGTAGAACTGTGTCTCAAACCATTTTTGAATTAACTTGTTGCACTTTACACTAAACTGAAATTTGAATCTGCTTGCAATTTCTTTAAAATGCATTATGTTTGCATTCAACGTTTGGCCAGTGTGATGTTGGCTCTGTTTTAATGCGGATTTTGGAGCAGTGGATTCCATGAGCCAGGTCTTGGTGTTTACACTGCAGTCAAGAGTTTAGGAAACCGTCAGCCACTGGGAATGAGGAAGCTGGATTCCACCATGTGATAACCGAGAACTGACTTGTAAACAACACCCTCCTGAAATCCAAATTCAGGGAATCTAAAAGTTTAAAGCAGCTTTAGCGTTAAGAATTGTGCTCTTCCACAACGAATGCAAAATGGACCAAACAAAACTTAGTGAAGTTTCCACTTACACAGTTGCCTTTTACAACATCTCTGAACGGGCTTAGATCAGACTCCATGGGTTGAGGGTGTCGGTTTGGGTCAGACCAAAATGAAAATCCCAAACGATAAAACTACCAGCTGAGCCAAGAAGCAATCAATTACCGTCATGCTCCAGTGTAAAATATATTTTCAAAATCCCAACTATATTTGTGCCAGCAACAAAATGGCAGGAATACAAGCCATTTCTGTTGTTCTTGGCGCCTGCAGGTTTATATGGGCCAAGAACTGATAATCCTAGTGGTGTAAAATACTCAACTTAAAAGGTTGACATAGATTTACAACAAATGCATTAGCAAAGGTGTATTCATTTCTTTTGAATAATTTATACCAATAGTTGTATCTTTCCATTTCAATTTTACACCTACTTGTAGCTTACACAAAAGTTGCTGGCTGTGTCCCCAAGCCATTACACAAAAATGCTTATGTGTTTCTACCTTCTTTAATAGATCTTTCATACTCCACTTGCTGTATATGTTTTGGAGGTTAGGTGGGAGTTGACCTATCCAACATTGAGAGGATAAATTATAGGATCATAGCCTCAAACTCATGTTGGCTGAAAAATACGTCCAGTTTAACTCCACTTCCCCAGTCTGTTTATAGTTGAGCAGGTCCTGGTACATCAAGCCATTTTCAAATGTGTTCAGGCTTACAGGCACCACTTTTCAGGTGGTGAGTTCTAAACCCTCAGCACTTTTTGGATGAGAAGAATTTTCCTTCAACTCCTCTCTAAACGTTCTACCAATTACTTTAAATCAATTCCCCTTAGTTATTGACCACTCTACTAATGGATATTGGCTCTTCTCATCTATTCTAAAGGAAAACAACCATGACCCGCCTGATCCTTCTTCATAAATAGATGTCTTCAATCCTGGCCAAATGCTCGTAAATCCCTGAACCCTTTCTCATGCTGTAACTTCCTTCTTACGATGTGTTGAGCAGAACCCAATACTCCAGGGTGTGTGAATTAAGGCTTTATAAAGTTCTAACCGGGCTTTTCTGCTCTTATATTCTATGTCCTGTGCAATAACGGAGAGCATCCTGTACGATTTCTTAAATGAAAACAGCAAACACTGGAATGCTCAGGAGGTCAGGCAGCACACGTGGAGAGAGAAACTGATTTTATTTTCCTGATGAGTATCACCACCATTTCCTGGTTTCACACCAGATTCCCAGCATCTTCAGTTTTTACATTTTGATTTCTGTATGTCTTCTTAACCACTTTATCTATCTGTAGTCACACACTCCAAGATCCTCCTACTGCTCAACACTCTCCAGTTTCCTAACATTTATTGGTTATTCCCTTGCCTTACTCCCCTTTCCCAGCTGCATTACTTCACACTTCTCTGGGTTGAATTTCATTTGGTACTTTTCAGCCAAACTAACCAGTCCATTGATATCTTACATGGTTTACAACTCTCAACCCCACCATCAACCACAGGGCAGATCTTCCTGCATTTGGAATTTTCTCGCCATTTAAGTTAAATTATTGATTTTTACCACTAAAAGCAAGAGGCTCAGAGTGAGTCACTAAATCCCACCTACCTCCTAGTAATTGTTACCATTTTCTTCCTGCCACTGTGTCAATTTTGTATCCAATTTACCACCTTCCCCTGGATGTCTCTGACTAATGTTTTTCTGATTCAGCTGGCATATGGACGTTGTCAGACTTGTTGCTTCATCAATCCTCCTTGTTATCTCCTCAAAAAACTCAATGTAGTCCATGGTGACTGCTTAAATAACGTATGAGTTTACGAATGATGATTTAACTTATGCCTCGTTTTTTTTCCAAAAATTCTCCTGCCATCATTGTTCATTTGAGTAGCTTGTAAGTGTCAATCTGTAACTTCTCCCCCTTTTCACATGAGATAACTGGTCCTATGTTTGTCTTTCCTAGATTGGTATGTAGAAATGCATTAAGGGTAAGGCTGGTCATAGTTATGACGTGGTCAAGTCAATAAGTAGACTTACGAAACTCAATTGGTCAAAACAGTCTTTGGAACTGGTTGTCAGCTGGGGATATATTATGCAATTACAACACATGCCTACAAGCTGTCATGGGACCAAGAGAATCAGGTTTGTGAACTGTTTAAAGACTTTCCTTTCAAAGGAAAGACAAGTTGGGATCAATAGAAACAATGAATATGTATGCAGATTGAGTAAAAGTAATTAAAATTATTAAATTAGAATGGCGAGAATGAGGGGAACATTAGAAAAAGGTAGCAAAGTCTACTACTATTTTTCATTGCACTATTTCAATAAAGGAACACTGCATTGGACATTTGGTAGTTTTAGGAATGTAACGTTATTATTTCTGAATGATGGGCCACATCAGCAGAGAGCATTAAAGCAAATGGTTGGCGCAGAGAGACTGCGGATTCCGAAATCCTCCTGGCAGCCAAAGGATTAAAAAATAATAATGCACTTCTTCAGAGAATCCTTAACAGACTGGGACTTTTGCAATGTTTTCAAACAGTGCTCTAGAGATGGGATGGGGGAAGATGAAACCATCCACCCCTCCTCCCTCCCACAATCAGTTCTCCTGTTGCTGTCTCTTGTTTTCTCCTGTATTCCCTTTATGGGCATGTCAAGTTTCCTTTATGGATGGCCTGGATTCCAGTTTTGCATGTTAACATAAATGATTACAAAATGTGTCTTTGTTGTTCAGTTTGTGTTTTCCCTTAAAGTTACCTCATTTAGGTCTCTTTTTGTGAAATCACAGATTATTGCAAAGGCAAGGGCCTACAAGCCCGGACTGCTCTCTAGTGGCCACTGTCACTCTTTCAGTGTAGACAGTGTGTATTCAGAGGCTACTTGGTGACAGAACAAATCACCCAGCCCAGCCCAGTCCTCCTCCACGCACTTCTCCAAAAGATTCCTGAGAAGGCAAGTAAGGGCAGGAAACCTGTCTAACATTTCCTGTCGCTTGTGAAGAGATGGTAGAAACTTATAAACACTCAAATACTGCATTGGATGGAGATGATTAAAGATTGTCCAACAGTATAACCTTAATTAGAATCATGGAAAACTTATAACTTAATAGAAGGCTATTTGGCCTTTCGTGTTGGTGCTTGTCAAAGAAGAGCAGCCCAGCCTAGTCCCACTTTACAGCTCTTTGGCCCACAGCTCTGCAGAGCACAGCTCTTACATATACATATCCAAATGCTGTTTAAATGTGATAATGGTTTCTGACTCTACCACCAATTCAAGCAGTGAGTTCCAGACCCACCCCACCCTTATAGCCCATCGAAACCTTCATCTTTAAAACTAGGCACCCTGATTTTTGACCCTCCTGCTAAGGGAGACAGCTCCTTCCTCTGTCTTGGCCTCACATCATTTTATACTCTTCAATTAAGTCTCCCCCTGGCCCCTACTCTGCCAATGAAAATAACTCTAACCTATCCAATCGCAATTAGTCCTGTACCAAATCACCCTCTATTCCTCATTTTACATTTTCAGGAATTAATATTTCAGATAATGCATTAGTCAAATATCATTATTAACAATTAGTAATTTATTTATTCTTTAACTTTTCTCCTCCCAGATGTGTGAGCCAATAAGGAATTTGTCAAGCACATACAACAGAAGACAGAGACAGAAGAGATTGTAGATGTTGTAATCTGGAACAAATGCAGAACACTGGAAGAACTCAGTGGGTCAATGAGCATCCGAGGCAAAAATTGAATGTCGATATTTTGGGTCAAGACCCTGGATCAGGACTCTATCAATTTTGGTCTTGTTTCACCTGGTTCTTCCCGTAATCCCTGGTTCCATCAGTTTAAACACCAAATCATCATGATGAGTAAAATGAAAATATGAAACTTGAAATTGTTTTCTGTGATCAACTCTGTGGGATCCAAATCAATTTTATATTATTTCAAGACAAGTAGCAATAACGACACTCTTCTTTGTGATGCAACTAAAGTAAAAACCTAAAGAATATTTGGACCATTTTTTCAGATGTTTGGGACTCATTTTATGCAAAAATTCTTTTCACAGTTCTGAATTAAACTACTCAATGGATATTATTTGAGATTGTGTGTTCACATCCTACCAGTTCACAGATAAATAAAGTTACCGGCAAAATTCTTAAACATCAGTGTATCAAAAATCAACAGTTTGCAACCTCTAATGAGACAACATGTGGGCAAGATCCATCTAAGGGGTTATAAGGAAATTGGCTGGGTAACATGAGGCTTATTTTAAATTGATTGCGGGCCTCTGAGTTTCATCAGGAGTGTTACATGTGGTGAATGGGAATATGGACATGTCATTCACACAATTAACATCTGATTTAAACATGAATGGGTTGTGCAGATCAGGTTGGAGTAGTGTTCAAAACGCTAGGAATACACTCTGCTTTTTACTATTGTTTCTTCATCAATATGAAGGTATTTCCAAGAGCAGCAAAGTGTGTGCAAAATAACTGAGGTCATGGATACAGCTAAAAACGGGAGCAAGGCTTGTGTTAGTCAAAGGTGAGTTTTTTTTCCATTTGTATGAAGAATTTGTTGGTGAAAATGCCACAGGAAC
>JAUZTB010000076.1:89535270-89548712 GCA_034780895.1 Rhynchobatus australiae
GCATACAAATCCAAAGCAATAGAAGGAGGCCATTTAGCCAACCATGCCTGTGCTGGCTCTTCAGAACAGCCATGCAGTTTAATCCCACAACCTAATTCTTCCCCCAGAGCCCTGGAGGTTCTCGGCAAGTACACTTTCAATTGCCTTTTGAAAATTTCTGTAAAATCTGAATCGATCACCCTTTCAGGTTGAAGGACGAGAAGAATTTTGGTCACATTTTAGCTCTCGTTCCCTCACCATTATTTTCAGTCTGTGACTTCCAATTACTGAATCACTTGCCAGAGGAAATGATTTCTTCTGACATGCTCTATGAAATAGTGTTAGCATGACCTAAATTTTCATGGCAATTCTACCCTCTGTGTACATGCCATTGACAACAATGAACTCGAAATCTTGTGTCTTCGCTGCTGCTATTGACAAAACAAGAAATCCCACATGCTTTCTTAAAGACCTGCACTGCTAACTTCAAAGATTTGTGCACGTGCATCCCAGGTCCCTCTGATCTTGTGACACCATTATTATGTCTCCCCTCCCCAACTCTACCTAAAAATAGCAGAATCTAGATAATGCATTCTTTCCTGGTTAGTTTTTCCAAACATCATCACTTCACATTTTCAATGTTTAACTGCACCTGCTCTGTGGTTGCCCATTTAACCAGTGCAGTGCGGCTGCTATTTAAGTCACAGTTAAACTATCTCAGGCACAGCGAACTTTGTGAACATTAGAGCAAGGTAACAATGTTACAGGCTTAGCAACGTGGTGGGAATGCTAACCCTGACCGGAGGCACTCCTGGAGGTTTCATTAAATGACCAGTGGAGGAATTAACAGCAAATACAAGGTTAGTGGGTTGCGCTCAACTATAAATTGGCAATTATATAGTTAGCTTTTGCTATAATTAAATAGCTAAACAGATTTAAAAGATTGATCTAATTAGGAACTCAAGCCTATTAGCAATAAGTAAGAATAAATCTGCATATAGGTCAAAATGGGTCTTCATGTTACCAGTCTTACTATTAAATGAAGTAACACATCATGAGAATTTTGGTTGTTAAGCATCATTAAGGGGTCATCGTGTCAGTATAATGGGCTATAACTTAGGGCTGAGATGAGGAAAAATTTCTTCTCAAAGGGGACTGTGAATCATTAGAGTTCTCCACCCTGGAGACTTGTGGATGCTTACATATTAAGTACAGCCACGACTGAAGAGAGTAGATTTTGAGGCCAAGAGAACAGAGGAACATTGAGATAAGGCAGGAAAATGGAGTTTGGTTGGAAGATCAGTATTGAATAGTACAATGGACTCAAGGGTGTAAATGGCTTTTCCCTGCTGTTGGTTTGTATGATCCTGTTGCATGAGATGGGGAAAAATTGGGTTGTGCAGTTAGCAGACCAATCACAATCTCACTGAATGTTGGGACAGGCTCGAGTTGTTGAAATGCCATGCCCTTTACAAGACTGCATATGCTGCCATTCTCTAAAACCTTGTAGCAGATATTTACACCCCAAGCGATGCCAATCTTCCAGTTGCAAGTTAGGCTGAAATTTCCTGGGAACCTGACTGGCATACTTTGGAACACAAAACAAAATTGAAATTAACAATGGAAACCAAAAAAAGATAACCAGGAATCGCTGAAACTTTGCCTTTTAATGCAAGTCAATTGGTCACTGGAGTCCATTTAGAGATGCAAATAATACATTGCTACTCTCCATGAGGAGCAATAAAAGTTGACACTAAAAACGGAACCATACATTTAGTTTGAACAAAGCTGGCTTAAAAGTAGAAAGAAGCGATAGAGTTTTGTATTTTGGATGCTGAGGAAACGATGGAATATGGGGCTAGTGCAGAAAATTGGCACTGAGGCACTGGCAGACACGACGCCATTGAATGGAGAAACAGGTGAAATGGGCTAAATGGTTGACTGATTCTATTATGTATGTTCAGCAGTGGTTTTGCAGAATCAATGTTTCCCATGAGAGATAAAGAAGTGGAGATTCCCAGATATAGGACCTATCAGCCAGTGGTGCAGACATTGGCTTCTCTCTTTCCATGCTAATGAAGCTTTGTGTCTGAAGCAAGTCTTTGCCTACTCCATGATGGGGAAACTGCAAGTTAGCAGGAATGAAGGTAACTTGTATAAATATTGTCGTCATGTTAAAGTTGCCTGCTTCACCCATATGTGCTGATTGCATCATCACTGGTGTGGCCAGACCAGCTTAAGTTCATCTCTGAGTTCAGGTCCAAGTTTCAGGTCTACTTCTAAGTAATTCCACCAGACTTCCATCACGGGTCCATTGACAGTGTCCCAGAATGGTGGAGGAGATTGGACCTCGCAGGGTTTTGAAAAATTAAAATTGAAAGCTGTTGTCTAAAACTGCCCAGCAGGGTTTCAGTTAATTCAAGTGGAACAGAAGCTCTGTTCCTTTTGTGTTGCTCCTTTTGCATTGCTCCTTTTGCATAACCATTTCAGTGGATATTTTAACTACAATCTACCTAGCAGGGGATAAATTTAGTCCCCATCTTTCCTCCAGTAGAAAATACACACTTTCACTCTGAAGGTTAAACCAGGTCTTAACAACGTTTGCAGAAAAATCAAAATTAATGCGAATAACTGAGAGCCATCATTCTGGAAAAATACTGTAACAACATCAACACCACCTGTGGTCTTATATTTCGTGGGAAAATGTATCTATGACTATCTTACAAATTGTTCTTTAATTTCATGAAATATTCACTGACAACTTGGTGGTAAGGAAACACTCTAAATGAGTTTAGGAAATTGGACTGGAGCAATAAAGTAAATACTTCTCCAGCTCTCCATTCTCTGTTAATTACATATTTGTACGTGCGCCTGATGTTTCCAGGTGATTTATTTCCTGCAACACCTGCATCTATGAAATATATCTGCCCTCCTTTTCGAAAAAAAAAACACTATTATTCTCCTGGCATGATTCATCGAGTGTCTGTACATTAGTCCAGCATAGAGTCTGTGACACACAAAGGCAGGGAATGAGACCAATTTGATAAATGGATTACTTGGAGGCATGGTGCTTGGGTATACATCAGCTAGCACAACATCTGAAACTGACCAAAGCCTCGAGATCCATGCCTTTGATTTGCACATCAAAATAAAATGGCTAGATTTTGCACTGAGTAATCAACTGTTTTAGGGGAATAAAATTATCTTCAGATCTGTTGCCTTTATTGAGATGTTCTGAGATTGCCATGCAGTTGTGTGTGCCATGCAGTTGTGTGTCTCACTCTTTCTCAGTCTTCCTCTATCAACGTCAAGTTTCCAGGCATTTAATTTTGCTAGAATCTGTTCTCCAATTTCTACATAAATAATAGTAATTGTTGCTAGGCTTAACACTACTTCACAACAAAAGTAGACCCACCATTATTGGCTTTCCTTTGATCATGCCAGGTCTTAAAATATCTTCAATATGCTTCATCCTTAGATGTTTTTGTGAAATTCACCTTTCACTTAATGATTTGCTTCAGACCTGAAGTGTGCCAGTCATTCTTGGAATCTCCCTCACACACTCCCCCAGTTTGCATTGGCCTACAATGCCTAAACAGGGACAGAGCCAGGTGTGGAGATATATAGCCTGCAGGAAAAATGTAAAGGATTTGGCTGAAAAATGATTCTTCCAAAATTTTCTGGGTCACTCTCTAAATTTATACTATGATTTGCTACACTCATCCTATAAAATATTCCAACTCCTCAGGCAACATTTCAGCAGCCAGTAATGTGTGGATGAATTGGGCTTTGCAAAGTGCAGAAGAATTTGAACAAGATAACTGGGAATCACCTCAGAATTTCCACCTTTACAAAGCTCAATACAATGATTTTCTTTAGCACCTGTCTGTCCCTATTAATTAATAAACAGCATTCAGATATAATGGAAGATTATTCTTAATCTCTGAATACTGAAAATTCTCTGCAGTTTGATCATATGCACTGTTGCCAGTTTGGTTCACTGACATCACTGTGGATACTCTTCAAAACTAATTATGCTTGTTGCTGGGGAAAAGCGAGTCAAGACCCATGCAGCAAGTAGAAATCTGTCACTTTTTCTTGATTGTATAGCGTGCTCAAGAAGGATAATTTCCAAATGAAAAGATTTAAAGTGGAAAAAGGAGTCATGTTGTAATTAGCCTGAAGGCATATCATGTACTTGATGGCTAAGAAATAGATGTAACAGATGTGGAAGAACCTCTACATTGAAGGGGCTTTTTAAAACACTTCCAATCTCTTTCTCAGTCAGGCACCTGTACGAAGTGGCTGAAAAACTTTCAACTGCAAAATTGGGATGAATTGGTTACAACAAAATCTTAAAGCATGCTGCAGACTTCTCCTCATCCTGACAATAAACTACACAAAGATTTTTGTGATATCATCCATGTTCTTTCAATGATAGGAAATGATTCTGCCCAAAAATGTTCTATTATACCTAGAGTTTCTGTTGCAAATACACAGCTTTCTAACTTAAAGACAAGAGTCTATCTGCTCAACCACAGCTGATACTATTACATAGTTTTTGACAAGTACCTCTTTTTCTCAATATTCCATCACCCTTGTCCATGAACAGAGAAATCAGGCACTTTTGGAATGCAATTCATTTGATGAAAATGTTGCCCGAATATAAATTTAAGAAGGGGATCAATGTTGAAGATTATAAAAGAAGTGAGTAGCGTAGTTCCTACCTTGGGACTACAATTTGAAACATGTGAAAATTACTCTAAAACCCACAAAGAATCAATTACTAGTTTTATTAGGGTACAGCAGATAATTTCTAGATAAATTAATACTTTTAAATGTTTGAAAGCTTTTAACGTGCGTTTGCTCAAAGACCTGCAGAAACTCGTCGTGGCGATTAATTTGATCTAAGGGGGTGAATGGTTTTGAAATTAAGGTTAACTTCTTGAAGAGTGTTTTTTTTAAAAAAATAGATCATGGCAGTATAGTTGCATCACACACGATCTGCAGTTGAACTGCCATGTTCTTTCGTTCTACTTTGGCTGAACATTGCAGATGAGTGGAAATAGTAGGGCCCCTGCAGTTAGAAACATTTGATAATGTGATGAGAGTTACATGGGACTGATTTTAAGCCAGCAGGAAATTATCACTAGTGTAGCTAGGTGGCAGAAAAATTGAAGTGGAGTTGATGGGAAACAAAAAAAATGCAAATGCTGGAATCTGAAACAAAAGACAGAAATGCTGGAAGAACTCAGCTAGTGAACAGTATATCTGGAAAGAGAAACCAGACAACATTTCAGATCAGCGACCCTTCCTCAGAACTGGGGGAAGAGTGGAGCGATTACAATTTGAAAGCAGAGCCAGGGAAAGGAATGAAAGACAAAAAAAAACATGGAAATAGGTCAGGACAGATCAGGTAATAAGGAGCATTTGAGTACTGATCATTAGCAAGACATCTTAAAGGAACAGTGAGAGAGGGACACAAACATGAATGGGAAAGAAGAGAACTGTTTACCTGAGGTTGGAGACTTCAACGTTCATTCTACAAGGCTGCAGAGTATCTAGGTGGAAGAGAAGATGTTCTTCTAGCTAACGTTGGATCTCAAAAGGAGTTGAAGGGCATGTGAAAGATAACGTACTACAGGGAAATACAATGGGCGAAATCAGATCTTTGGTGGTCCAAGAGCTGGAGACAAAAGGCCTTCTTCTACAGGATGAGTAAGAAGAATGAGAAAATATGGGTTTATTTTAAATTCATTTCTGGAGCAACAATCTGGGTTAATACGGGGGCAGCAAGGTGGTGACAGCAATACCTCTCAACTCAAGAAAAATTATTTTTTAAAATTTCTTTTTGGTCCCTGGGGTTGATGGTGCACATACTGGGGTTGATGGTGAATAGGCACATACTTTGTGCATTCATGATCCCAAGCTGAATTCCAAACATTCAAACAGTAAGGAAAACAATGTCCTTGCACTCAACATGAGAGCTAGGAATGCTCAATTAACTACATAAAAATATTATGTATTTAATCTTCTGCCCAGGATTACAAGGTGAAAATAATAATCTCCAAGAAAGCCTGGTTTACAGAAATTGAGAATAATCAATGACATTCAGTCACAGGTCTTAGGATAAAGTAATAATAAAAGAAAAACACACAGGTTCTTTCTTTAACTATTGCAGAGTAGAAGCTGAAGGTGCTCCGTAATAGGTAGGCCATTCCGGGGTTCAGAACCAACAGTGATGAAAGAACGACAATACATTTCCACTTGCTATGGAGTGCTAGTTGGAGGTGGTGATGTTCCTATGTTGCCCTCATCTTTTTAGATGTTAGAGGCTGTAGGTTTGGGGGGATACTGCCCAAGAAACCTCAGGAAGTTGTCCCAGTGCATCTTGTAGATGGTACAATGCATCCATGGCATGATTCAGTGACAAGATGCCAATCAAGCAGCTTGCTTGATCTTGGATAGTCAAAATTCTTGAGCATTATTGCAGCTGTAGTCCTTTACAAACTCCATCACATCCCCATCATGTCTTTCAGGTACTGGAAAGTCTTTGAGGAGAAGCAAGGTAAAGCACTTCCCCATCTGAACTGCCTTTGTAGCCATGGTATTTATATACATAGAACACTACAGCACAGTACAGGCCCTTCGGCCCACAATGTTGTGCTGAAATTTTATCCTGCTCTGATATGGTTGGTCCAATTAACCTTCTGGTCAGCGGTGACTCCAATATTTTCATGGTGAGGAATTTGGTGATGGAAATGCCAAGGTTTCTTAAAAAGAGGATGGTCTTTGGCAAGCACACGTTTAGTACAAATGTTACTTGTGGCTTATCAGTTCAAATGTAGATATTGTTCAGCTTTTAAAGGCCAGACAGGGCATGAGTAGCAGTTTCATTCCCTATTGGATAACACCGAAGCAGATCTCATTGCCCATAACTTTTGCTGCATCCAGGACGTTCAGCTTTTGCATAGTAACAAATGGATTGAACCGAATTGGCTAAAGGCCAGATATTGGGTTCTCAAGAAGAGGCTGAGATAGATCATCCACTTGGCATTTCTGGGTGAAGAAGCTTCAAAACACTTCAGCCTCATCTTCTTTCCTCGTTTACTGGGCATCACCATCAGTGAGAAAAGAGCATTTTCATGAAGTCTTGCCCTTTCATGAACTACTTATTGCGTCATTCACAAGTGGAATCGATCACTGAAAGCTTTAATCTCACCCATGGACAGCATGCTCCTTTCACTGTTTAGCATACATGTAATCCATTGTGTTTGGCAACTTTTTTTTTGGGTATGGTTGGTGCTAATCCAGGCATGTTCATATGATGCTCATTGAACCAGGCTTACCAGCTGCAACAGAGTAAGGGATATGTTGGGCCAGGAGTTTAAAGATTGTTGTGATAAACAACTCTGTAGCCGTTCAATGCCCCACAGTGCTACATGAATGCCCGAGTTTGTATTACAAGATCAATTCTGAATCCATCCCATTTCGCATTGTGATAGCATCACACCACGCAATAAAAAGTGTTCTTGGAAAAGTTTCCGCTAATACTTAAATTATAATTTATGTTTAATTGAGAAGCGAATGGCACCAAGGCAACACAAAGGAAAAATGCAGAATGCGAGCATAATATCATCTAATCTTGTGTTCATTTGAATTCACTTAGGAAGAATGACAGCTGTGGACAGACACAGAAAATTGCCATGGGTTTTCTTTAAATGTTAGATGGACATTTTCAGGGTAGTTGTGTTTCTTCAAGCTTGATATCAGCCATGGCTCACTGAACAACACCCTCACATTGTCAGAAGGTCATCAGTTTAAATGCCCCTACAGAGATTTCTGCCCATAATCTAGGTTGACACTTCACATCTTAGTACTGAGGGAGAGCAGCACTGCCGTGACATTAATCTGAGATCCCACTTGCAAGGATATAAAAAGATCCCAGGACACTATTGGAAGATGAATAGTGAACTTTACCCTGGTATCTTAAGATTTAAGATTTACCCTTCAACCAACATCACCAAACTGTATTATCTGGTCATTATCACATGGGAGCCTGCTGTGCAGAAACTGGCTGCTGCATTTCTTGCAATATAACAATGACCACATCTCTATAGTACAACATTGACTGTCAAACAGTATGAAACATGCCAAGCTTGTAAAAGACATTGAATGTCACGGCTGTTCTTATCCTGCTGCAAAGACTGGATACATTGTACAGGAGGCCTTCATTCTGTAATCCTTCTGCAAGGCACTGTGGGGTTTGATGACTTGCTGATGTCAAAGGAATTTTCACCATTTTTAAATGTCTTTCCAACTCAGGAAGCTTAACAAAGTTTAAAATTAATCTAAATAATTTTCAAAAATGAGGAAGTAGGAAATTTAATTAAATGTACATTTATATATTTAATTTTCAGTAGTTTAAAATGAAACAAAGAAAAAGAAACCAAAAAAAAATTAACTGAATTGTACAGTGAAGGCCAGTGCCCCTATTCAAAAGAATGGAACGGTTGCCCAGACACCAGTTATGGCTGGCATAAAACTGAGCAGCCAGAGACGAAGTGCATCCAACACCTCAGCTCAAGTACAATTCAAAAATGCCACTGGAAGTCAAAGACACACTGGACATCAGAGGGTGACGGGTAGTGAATCCCTACAGAAACACTTCCTACATCACAGCTCTATCTGGCCCAATGTATAAATGCAAACCCTCTCTCTCTCTCTCCTTGCAGAGAAGCAAAACAAGTAGTGAGTGAGAGGCAGTGCAACAATCTTAGTTCCCTAAGTGGGTCAACAATTAATGAGCAACAAGTACAACAAATAGTGAATGTTAATTCATAGTTGCAATCACGTCCTCCTAGGTAAACCATCCACTTTTACTGAACTTCATTCTCAATACCCGACTCCAAGTTTAATATCAATAACATATCTTGTACGTATTAGTTTCCTTTCCATCATTACCTGAATAACCATGGTTCCTTCAAAAAAGGACATTTTGGAACTGCAGGCATTATTAACGGCCCAGTTAAAGGAGGAAACCATGTTAAGGATACTCATTTTACAGCCATATTGTATTGGGAGGACTAAGATACTTCTCACATAAAATGATAATGCTGTATGTTTGGATGATTAATAACTCCAACCCTATAGAAAATTTTCTGTATTGGAAAAAATGTAATTAGGACCGCATCTTAGGTCAGGATGCATAATAGATGTTGGTGCCTGCTAGGTTGGCGCTGGAAGCGTGGCAACACTTGCAGGCTGTCCCCAGAACACACTAAGAAAAAGATGCATTTCACTGTGTGTTTCAATGTACATGTGACTAATAACGATATCTTATATCAAAGAGTTATTCAAATAAAATAAAAGTATTATTTTGTTGAGTCACCCCTAGAATTCCTTAACTTTCATTGAATATAACATAGAAATTATATCAAGCACAATGAGATGTAATAAACATACAATGAATTATTCATTCTCTGGCAGAGACTTAATCAACTCTGATCACTTTATCAGAAGATAGTCGGATATCCTGTGCATCTGCAAATTTTCCATGGGAATTAAATGACAGCCGATCAGGAAATTCCCGGCAATGGAATGCTTAAAGGCAGTGAGCTGGTATCTGGTCAGTCATGCCTCACTGAAACGCTGATCAATTAGTTACATCTACAAAACTCTACATTGACATTCCAGAGCAGTACTGAGGGAGTAACACACACAAAACGCCAGAGGAATGCAGCAGGTCAGGCAGCCTCAATGGAGGGAAATGAACAGTCAACGTTTCGGGCCGAGACCCCTTCATCAGGACTGGAATGTACTAAGGGAGTGTTGCACCTTCAGAAGTAATGTTTCTCAAATCAGACATTAAATTGAAGCTGCAGTTACTCTTGAAGGTGAATGTTTAGGGATCCCATGCAATGATCTTGATGAATAGCAAGGGTATTCTCCCTTTTGTCTAGGCCAATAATTTAACTTTACTCTACAAGCTTATTATTTGGTTATCACCACATCAACATTTGTAGGATTTGCTGTGTGCACATTGGTTGTCATGTTTTACTTCATTACTGTAGTGACTACACTTCTAAAGTGTTTCATTCTACACTAAAGTGCTTCATTCATTGTAAATTGTTTTGTGTTGAATGGGAAGTAGCCTGAAATACTCTATTTCAAGGCAAGCTTTTCTAATGACAGTATCCACGTGGCATCTTATATTTCTTCACTCTTCCTTTCTCTTCCTCTTTGCTTTGCTCTATGCACTAGGAGAGAATGGACTTCCTCTATTGCACTCCACTAAAACGATATTGTTTTTGACCATGACATTGATAGTTGTTGACGGCTGACTATTGGCAGCTTGGCACTCTCGCTGATTTTCTTTTCCATGGACTCTCCAGTTTACATAACTCCTGTGAGTCTACTGAGAGTCGACAATTAACCTGCCGTGATGAGTCGTCGAGGTGTATTTGGCAGAGCACGGACAGAGAATCAATTAACCAGCAAAATGGAAGGTGATCCTCCCCACTGTACCACAGAGGAATGCTGCAGGAATTGGGTAACATTGTAAAGGGAGTTAATCCAGCCTACATCCTCACACCGTGCACTTAGTGCCTCAAAGTTTCACAGTAGCCATTGCTCAACAAACTAACAACTCTGCCCATGAATTTATAAATATTTATGTTGTCACTATTTGTAATTGGCTAGTCATTATTCCTATAGCAAATTACAACAGACTTTGATGATCACCATAAAAATCACTGCTAGCCAATGAGAAAACCAGCCAATACTCTTTGCAAATCTGCCAGTCCGCTTTAGAAGTTCCCCGGCTGTGCAGAATTGCAATAAACCATCAGAGAGCGATAGACTCCCTGGAGTGATGGTTGGTTTATAATACTCTATTTACATAAAATTGTTCCAATAGATTATATTTCCCCAAGTTCATAACTAGAAACAATTTTCAATTAAGCAGTCCTCAATTACTGAGTGTGACAAAAAAAAATTGGACACCAAATAGAGCTAAGACTATTTAAAAATGAAAACTTTTCTGTAAACATAGTGATGCAAGCCCTTTTGAGTACATATTCAAACAGCAATAACGATGAATTAAAAGCCTCAGGCTACAGTCTGTGCATTACTCCCATTCAACACTGCATACCAAGCAGATAGAACAATTTACAATAAACATGAGGCCATTACAATTCAATCGAAAGATGTTTTCAGCAAAATAATGTGAAATTAAATCTTCTAGGACTCTGTATATTAAAACTTAGGCAGTCAATAAAATCGGGCCTAGGATTGCCATTTGTCATGGGGCAGATTATTTCCCTATGACTAAAACCTCTTCTTTATATGTGTTGCCAGCTTGAATGTTTAAACTGCAGCTATAATATTACTGGAATAAAGCTAGCCTTGACAGATTGAGTTCATGGGAAGCAACATTGTAAAAGGAGCTAATGTCGAGAGAGTTAATTCCTTTCATACAGAACGGTTCCTATTAAATGGCTTGTGTACACTTTTAGGATTGGTAAAAAGCAGAATTGCCCCGTTAGAAGCTATCAAAGAGTTAGAAAATTTTGCGAGGGACAAGGAAAGTTGTTTGTTATTATACTGTTTCAGATCATAATCCATTAATCACAAAAATGTAAAGTCTTCAAATAACTTCCTATTCAGTATGTAAAATTGGTTCACTTTTGTATCATTTATGGGGAATTTCATACAGTTTGACTACTGTGATGTTCAGTCCTGCACAGGGTTGGAGAAGGGGCATTGGGATTATTCTTAGAAATGGCATAACTTTGGATGGAACTTCATTCATGGGCATTTGTCAGAACTTTCAATCACATACATGGGGTATTTATCCTGGAAGCAGGTCATTTCTCCCAGTTATTTCATATAGGAGTTTATGGTCCACTCAAGCCTTCTGCCAGTCTAAATCCTCTCCTATCCCTGCATCCTTCTATTCACTTCTCCCTCATGAAAACGTCAACACATTTCTTAATCCTATTTGCTTCAATCATTCCAAAAGGCAGCAAGCTCCATGTTCTCACACACCCCACGTATCCCTGTGGCAATGCATTCTCACTGGCTGTGAATTGATTTATCCATGCACCTTGAAAACGAGCTCACAGCAGGTTAATCATCAGATTTCAATGACTCACAGGGGCTGTGTAACCTGGCAAGTGTACAGGACAGAAAAAGAAGGATACACCAGGAGGTAGTGGATGTCTTTTATTTATGCTGCCTTGTTGTGAACTCATCTTCCAAAAGAAATATTTTTTCTGTGACCAGTCTATCAAATCCTTTTCTATGTCTTAGTTCTCTGTTAGTTCCTCAACCCCTTTTGCAGAAGAAGGTGTCCAAGCATGTTCAATCATCAATTAGATTAAATTAAAGTCAATTGTTCATGGTGTGTAAGACAAAAATGTTCCAATGGAGCAACTGGCCTTCCTCCATTTCATGCCCAATTGTCTTATACTGTATGTAGTAAAAAGCATATATAAATTATACACAAAATGTCACCCTCAATCGAGCCTATCCTGATTACTCTCCAAAATTACATTATGCAGCACAATCTACCCTCTTCTATCTATACACCAACTCCTAGGTAAGGCAAGTACAAAGAAACCACAGTTTATAACAAAACTGGAGAAATTCCCTTCAGACATTTTTTTTCAAGTCACTTTAAAGGTCACTGATAGACATACTCCCCAAATAATTTCTGGTCATTAACAACCAAATGTCCCTTATCCCTGGTGCAGGGTTTCAACCTGAAACATCAACAACTCCTTTCCCCCAACAGATACTGCTCAACCAGCTAAAGTCCTCCAGCAAGTCAGATCAAGTCGGGTTTATTGTCACAACACACACAAAATGCTGGAGGAACTCAGTAGGTCAGGCAGCATCTATGGAGGGAAATAAACAGTGGAAGTTTCAAGTTTCAAGTCTTGAGCCAGCAGTTTGTGTGTGTTGCTCCAGATTCCAGTATCTTTAGAATCTCTTTTGTCTCCGAGTTTATTGTCATATGCAGAGGTATGGTGAGTTAGGTACAATGAAAAACTGGCTTGCAGCAACATCACAGGCATGTAGATTCATACAGCAAATTGTTTCTCTCTCTTTGTCATCCTCCATCTATCATTCACCTGCCACTATCTCCCATCTCCACCCCTGCTCCCCTCCCCCACCTGGCACTACCTGCCTGTCGCCTTACACCTCTCCTCAGTCCACCAATCACATCGGACTCCTGCTTCACCACCCCCTCCTTCTCTTTATACCAGCCATCTCCCCTCTCCATTTTCAGTCCTGATGCAGGGTTTCGATTCTAGATGTCAACAATTTCTTTGCTCCCACAGATGCTGCTCAACCCGCTGAGTTCCTCCAGTGGATAGTTCATCACAGCAGATTGTTTGTTGCTCCCTAGTCTCTATCTGCCCAAACACACATTTTCCTGCATTGAGGATGTTTCTTTG
>JAUZTB010000076.1:89840086-89851443 GCA_034780895.1 Rhynchobatus australiae
CATCTGTTGAATGGAACTTCCTTGTATTTTCTTTTTAACTTAGAATAGTGGAATAATTCATTTCTTCTGTAGATTGATGCAAATCGCACGGTCGTTGATACAAATAGCACAGTGCATTTAAGGAGAAACTGGAGCATCACACGAGGGAGAAAAGAGAAAGAAATATCAGTGTTAGCTGAAGAGGAGTGTGAGGTAGTTTTGCTGCAGGACGTACAATGACTATTGCCCGCAAGCACTCACATCTACCGTAATGAAGTGCTTGGAGAGGTTGGTTATGGCTAGAATTAATTCCTGCCTGAGCAAGGACCTGGACCCGCTGCAGTTCGCCTACTGCCACAACAGGTCTACAGCAGATACAATCTCACTAGCTCTACACTTCGTTTTGAAGCACCTACACAACAGAAAAACATACTTCAGGCTGCTGTTTATCGATTACAGCTCAGCGTTCAACGCTATCAGCTCCTCAGTATTAATCACCAAGCTTCAAAACCTGGGCCTCTGTAACTCCCTCTGCAACTGAATCCTTGACTTCCTTACTGGGAAACCACAGTCAGTGCGGATCGGTAGTAACATCTCCTCCTTGCTGACAATCAACACAGGTGCACCTCTAGGATGTGTGCTTAGCCCACTGCTCTACTGCCTCTGCACTCATGACTGTGTGGCTAAGTACAGCTCAAACACCATCTATAAATTTGCAGATGACACCACTGTTGTTGGTAGAGTCTCAGATCAATGAGGAGGCTTACAGGAGTAAGATAGATTGGCTGGTTGAGTGTTGTTGCAACAACAACCTCACACTCAACGTCAGCAAGACCAAGGAATTGGTTGTGGAATTCAGGAAGGGGAAGTCAGGAGAACACACACCAGTCCTCATCGAGGAGTCAGTGGTGGGAAGAGTGAGCAGCTTCAAGTTCCTGCGAGTCAACATCTCAGAGGATATATTCTGGCCCCACTGATGCAATCACAAAGAAGGCACAACAGCGGCTCTACTTCATTAGGAGTTTGAGGAGTTTTAGTATGTCACCAAAGACTCTTGCAAGTTTCTACAGATGTACGGTGGAGAGCACTCTGACTGGTTGCACCACAGCCTGGTATAAAGGCTCCAATGCACAGGATTGAAAGAGGCTCCAGAGAGTTGTAACTCAGCCAGCTCCATCATGGGCACAACTTTCCCCACCACTGAGGACACCTTCAAGAGATGGTGCCTCAGGAAAGTGGCATTCATCATCAAGGACCCTCACCATCCTGGACATGCCCTCTTCTCATTACTACCATCAGGTAGGAGGTACAGGTGCCTGAAGACCCACACTCAATGATTTAAGAACAGCTTCTTCCTCTCCGCCATCAGATTTCTTAACGGTCCATGAACCCATGAACACTACCTCATTATTCCTTTTTTTTTGCACTGTTTATTTATTTTGTAATTTATGGTCATTTTTATGTCTTTGTACTATACTGCTACCACAAAACAACAAACTTCAACATGTACAAGGCAGTGATAACAAATGTGATTCTGATTCTAAATAAGGATCATTTGCAATAATTGTTTATTTAACTCAGGCTGAAATTTTCCACTGTATGGAAGATTTCAGTAAATAGATCCCTTTGAGTGACACGGTAATTCCAAAAGGTGAGTTCAGATTTGAGTAACTCTAAATGGAGTCCGCACTCAGATACATTTCATAATTATGCTGCTGTTCAATTCCCAGTGTCTGTCCAAAGAATCGCAGAAATTCCTGCTGTACGAGACCAGGCCAGTTGCAGACTAGTCTTTGAGCAAATGAGAAAGTGTCCCATTGAAACAGATTTAAAATCCTTTTCAATGTGCTAAAGCCACCTAGGTGTATGAATTAGCTTTCTAATCCTCTCTGCACCTCATCCCTCCATATCTTCAATACATCCCTTAACACCTAGCAGTTTAAAAAAGATTCCTGCCCTAATATCTGTTAACACTCAGGAAGTGCCTTAGGACGCTTGACTATATTGAAGGTGCTTTTAAGTACAGATTATTGTTGTGATTCGGCGTTGGGAGAGATACTACCTGAGAATGAACAAGCACCATAGTTAATGTTTTTTTCCCCCAAAGGAGACATGCACCTTTGTGTTTATGAAGTTTATTCATAGCATTACAAATCATGAGGCAATGAAGCGTTACTGAATAATGAAGTATGAAAAGGGCTTGAAAACCATTATTGGGAAGGCGACTCATCAGTCATCATTTTGGTATAGTGCAGAGAGCTGGGCACCAAAACTGGATTAGGAGCAAATGCTGGTCTCACTTAGAAAATGTTACATTGGACAATGGGTGGGGTCTAGGGACCTATCATGAGATCACTGGGAGGATGAAAGAATCAATAACAACAGGATGTTACATGGAGATCTCAATGGGTACTCTAAGGTTACTGGTACCTTGGATCAAGTCCCTGAACAGGAAATCTTCTCTGACTGATTGTTCAAGAATGTTAGCCCAAAAGCAGAGCCCAGGAACTGACAAAAAGCTATTTCTGCTTCTGAGTCATTATGTGAAATAAGTTTAGCAAATAAGCAACAGCATCAAATCTCTCCGCTCTAAATCAATTTGCATAAGGCCAAAAGTACTGATTTTCCCTTCAACTAATTTGCGAGTAAAACTGGATCAAATATTTATTCTGTGTGGTTTATGTATAGTTGACATCTCGTCAGCTAGTTTTGCTGTTTTGGGCTTATGTGTTGACAATTAGATAAATATAGCTGGTTCAGAATTTCCAGGCATCTGGTTTATGCATCCAGCCTAATGACTAATGTATGCCACAGCCTCTGATGTTGATTAGTTCACTGACTAGCTTCCATGAATTTTCAACACTTTCGAACCACAATCTTCAATTACTGGTGACAGATATGAGTAGCCAGATTATTAATTGACTCGCTTTCAAAATTTGTCAACAGGTAAACAACGGAATAAATATTCCTTGCTTTCAGATTACATAATCCAATAAACCATCTGATATTTAAATTAACAGGTTTGATTCGACTTGATCACTTCGTGTAAAGAAGGGTCAGCATGCTTAATTTTAATCCTCCATATGCTACAGCTGGTGAAGTTGAATTGTATCAGGTAACTTCTCTGCAAAATAGGAAAAAAAAGACTGTGGCTAGATCTTGTGAATAAAGCCCAGGTGCAGAATATTCCTTTGACTGGCGCTTTGCCTACCAATTAAATGACAGTGAATGGGAGATCAGAGCTTCACTGAACAAGCTGTAACTTTCCACGTAAATAAGCCTCCTTGCCACAAACGTACAAGAAAATTAGTAAATCTTTCATTGAAATATCCATCCTAATTTTATGAAGGAATTAATTATGCTCCCCATTTGGAGACAACACTGACATAATGGATGAAGATAAAAAGTGAGTGAAATAGAGAGTGCAAAAGTGTTGTTATCCTATTTTTTATTAACAATGTTTTTCATTAAAATAACTTAAAATGATATATTGTAGTAGGACATAATAATGCCAAAAGACAATAAGCAGTAACAATAACTTTCAGTTAATTGGTGTGTTTTAAGTAGCAAAATATCCCAAATGCTTTACAAGAACATTATTCAGCAAAATTCACACTGAGCTACATAGGTTTTAAAGAGCACCTTTAAAGGTGAAGGAAAACTAGAGAAGTTTGGGGAGGGTTAGTGCTTGGAGACTAAACAGCTGAAGACATTGCTGCCAATTGCAAAACAATTAACATCGATGAAGGACAAATGGTGAGAATTGGAAGGTACAACTATTTTACAGGGTTTTAAGGCTCAAAGAGGCTAGGGAGGGCTGAGGCCATCGAGGAATTTGAAAACAAAGGATTTTAAAGTCAAAGTATTACATGATGCAGAAAGTAAACTCACTAAGGATCAACTGGGCTGTGCGTGAGATAGTAGGACGGACTACAACTCTGTCAGGATATGTCTTTACATTGCTGGGTGTCAACATTTGTCTACTAATCATTCCTGTGGAAGGCCCTCTAAAATATTCACTTTTTTGAAAAAGATGCTCAGTAAATACAAGTTGCTAATGCACTGAACAAAGCCCAGATCAACAGTTGTACACAGGAGCCTGAGTGACCCAAGGAAGCCCCTGCTTCAAAGGGGCCTGGTTTCTCCTGCAACACTCATAGGTGAGAGTCAGGGTTGTGTCCTGAGAACAGTATGTATCCAGACTAAAGCTGCTTGGATTTTGTCATTTATCTCTGCCTGGTAATGATGGTCCAGAATTTATGTCCTTAGGCTTGGCTATTGCGTCATACAGATGTTAATTGGTTTTCATTTGGTATAATCAGACATATGAATGTAACAACTTAATCCTTAACCCAACCCAATTCAACAGAGCAGCAGCAGGATATCATAACACTTTAAAAAGTCTCAAGTGGTAATGTACAATAAGATAAACTAATCGTCACAGGAAACATTACCATTTTCAATATGCATGCCAGGATTTTCCTTCTAATCTGCTGCACAACTAGTGAGGTATTCAATATTATTGTAAATCCCAATGAAAACCAATGTTTCACATGCAAACCGATGAATCGTGCCTGTATTAAACAAATCTATAGAGATGGCTTTCTCTGGCAAAGTTTTTTTTCCTCTCTTATAGGAACATTGGATAGAGGAACAGAATTATTTAACAGCTTGAGCCTCTTCTAGCTTTCAGTGAGATTATCTGTGACCTAACCTCAATCATTTTTACTTTGTATCTTTTAATACCTTTGGTTAACATATTTAACAACAAGTCAATTTAATAACTGCCATTTCCTAAAGAGATTCCCAAACTATTACTATCTGTTTCATGTAACGTTTTTCCTATCCTAGTTTCAGTCACAAAACACATGGCATTATTTTTTGCCCATTAATTCACGATTTCCCAACTAAAAGAAATAGTTTCTCTCCATCTAGTCTCATCAGTTCCTCCTATATTTAAAACTTTGATCAAAGTGGGGGCTATAGACTGTCCATCATTCAGCAGCATGGCTGTTGGAGCCTTGGTTTCTTTACAATCAGAGCAATAACTAAATAACTGAATACTTATGTAGATAAAGAGGTGAGACGTTTAATTGCAGGTGGATGTAAATAATAGTAGATAGCATAGTTAAAGCCCCTAAATGGGTTTTGAATTTGGTATAAAAGCTATCTTAATGACAAAGCACTCTATCAGCATATCAGATACTCAAGATTAATTTTATAAACAGGTCAAGTAATCAGCTTTCCTTCCAGATAAAATGTCAGATAGAAAGGGTCTATAAATTACCGTCCATGCAAGCTCTAATTTTGGTCTTCCATTTGTCCATTCTCTCTGCTGCAGGTTCACAGCTGTGGAATTGAAGGAATCCAGCAGTGGGATAGAAAGCGAAAGGAAAGCAAATCTCCCAGGTCAATAGAAAGAGCCAGCAAATACCTGAAGGGAAAATGCACAGAGAACTATAGCTATTCCCTGAACCTTGTCACTCTTTACTTCACTTTGTGTGTCCATTTTTGGTACTACTTTTACAGTGCAGAAGATTAATGCCTTAGCAAACTTTATTTGAAAAGTATAAATTCTATAGTGTATAGCCAATTTGGCTGTTATTCTTGCTCAGTAATATAAACGCAACATTCCAAAGCAGTGCTTCCACACTAAAGCAACAGTGAGTAAAGATCTGCCACGTACCCTTAGTTGGAGAAGTTATTTTTTTGCCAATGTAAACATTATATGTTGTTTGCTGTGACATGTTGAATAATATGACATCATACTTTTCTGGGATGTCAATCACACTAAACCCATGGCATGACTATAATCTCCTGAAATGAATCGGTTTGCACAAGTCTAGACTGCTCCATTTAATGCAAGGTTGTAATAACTGCACTGGGCTTTTGGCAGGTTTTTGTCTCACACTTCTCAAGAGTACACATTATAAATTAATCTGTGTGTTGATCTGAATTCTGCATTTTCCGCATGATTAAAATTTGGCAAAGGGTGTTGCACTGTTATTCTTACACTGGAGGAATGTTTTGGAACTTAACTCAATGCTCAGCCTTGCCAAGTAAGGCTATTAAGAGAAGGCAGGCAACATGCTTTCCTTCACAACAAATATAAATACCTATTAAATTTTCTGCGTAGCTCCGTATCAACTTCAGTTCCGACATAGAGAATGTTCAAGTAAACTATAATATTTAAAAACACATTAGGGGAATCCTAGGGACCAGAAGCTTCCGAAGAAAACCTTGTATGGTGCTGATGAATCACATGCCTGTTTAGTTTGTGCTTATTTCTGGTCGACCACTGAGGTCCTCCTCAGAGTGCACCCAACCATCCCTATCTGTTTTCCTTCACAAATGGATTTTGATAACAACTATCATATACTGATTACATACATAAAAACTACTCATGCTCTCCAAATTTTTGCTTTAAAGATAACATAGACACAGCAATGTAGGAGAAGCCAAGTGAAACAGTATTCATTACTGAGAGATAAGTAATCACTTATGTTGTGAGACAGAATTAGTGTACATGAGTTCACATATGGATCACTGTGACAGTAGATATGCCAGCTGCTTATAGGTTTACATTCATCCAGTTCCCCTGACTGTCTTTAGGTCAGGAATGCAGACAAACAGACATCTCAAGAGCACGGCATACCAGCCTCAACTGGAAGACCTCTTGCTGCATTTTTTGTGAACTGTTGAACTGACTATGCAATAGAAGGGAACCAATAGCAACCACACACCCATTACCAGACTTGATCAAACTGCACTCCTGATGCCTTCCCTTGCTTTCCTCTCCATAACCTTAAGCTCATCCAAAACTCTGCCAGCTGTGTCTTAATTCAGCCATCCCATTCACACATCAACCATGTGCTCGCTGATACTTCCAGATGTCATGAGTCTAAAATTCTTGTCCTTTGTTTCCAGTCTCTAAAATCTCTCCAACCAAGATATCTGTGCTGTTTCAATCTTTGACTCCTGATTATCCCCAGTTTTAGATGGTGGTTGTTCTTTCAGCTGCAAAGTCAAAGTTAGGTTTATTGCCATATGCACAAGTACATGTGTGCACAGGAGCAATGAAAAACTTACATGCAGCAGCATCACAGGCACACAGCATCATATAAGCAGCATTCACAAGAAAAACATTAATTGAACATAAATTATGCACAACCTTTAGAAGAAAGAACACAATAAGGACAAAAAAAAACTGAAGTCCATTTTAGTGCAAAGTGATTAAATTGGTCATAGTGTTGTTAAACTGTAGTGATTAGGCTTTTGCCAGTTGGTTCAAGAACCGAATGGTTGAAGGGAAGAAGCTGTCCTTGAACCTGGTGGTGTGGGACTTCAGACTCCTGTACCTCCTGTCCAATGGCAGCTGAGAAAAAAAGCTTGACTCTTAAATTCCTTCCCCAACGCTGAACTCCAAAGTTTCTTTACCTTCTTTGAGAAGGTCCTGAAACCCAAACTCTTTAACCAAGTCTTCACTAATTGCCTATTTTCCCATCTTCCTTAAGTGGTGCTGCTGTTACCGCTGTTGTCACATAGCTCCAGCGATCCAGGTTCGATCCTGTCCTTGGGTCTGCACGTTCTCACTATAACCATGTGGGATTCCTCCCATGTGCTCCGGTTTCTTCCCACAACTAAAAGTCTTGCTGATAAGTTAATTAGCCACTATTAATTGCACCCAGTGTAGCTGGTTGCCTGGAGAATCAGGGCAAGTTGATGGGTCGTGAGAGCCAGTAGGTTACAGGGAAATAAATGGAAATGTAGAAATCATAGAATGATGCAGCCATGACCAAAAAATCACTGCAGAAGCAGAACCCTGCACATGCACAGCTACAATCATATTGCACAAGTCCACACTGCAATGCAAATGAAAACTCTCTACACCACCTGAGAATGAAGCCAATAATGCGGTACAAATGCCAAAAGTGGTTCTGCAATGCAAACAAGGCATAAGCCACAAAGATCTACCAAGCTGATTTTGCATTGGTCTGAATTAAGTAAAGCAAACAATGTAACATGGGTATTTAACAGTGGAAAATATTTGAGTTACTAGATTAATTGCATTGTGCAACTTTGAATTCTAGGGATACATTGCAGACAACCAACTTTGTCACTGATGTTTTAAAACTAATTTTCAGGGTTTGGGCACAGTTATGTTTGCTGCTCTTCTCCAGGTGATTATTTTTTTATAACTTAGTGGCTTGCATGAGCACGTTAGAAGGCATTGCAATTCAATCTACCGGGGCAGGACAGCTGTCACAAACAGACCACAGCATGTTGGTCAGCCCCTTTCTGTTTCACTCAGGTTCACAATACTCTCTACACTCCTGGTGATCTTTTACAAACTGGCTTCCCACAGATTACTTTGCAAATTGTACTCATGCAAGTCAAAAGCTTGGCCGAGGAAACAACTAACCAACAGGGCTGGTTGAAGTCCCAGGACATGATGCATTTCCACTTTATACAATTTGCATTCCATGTGAAACTCTACATCGATCTCAAATCTCTGTCAATTCAGAGTGCACCCTAAGCACTGAAAAGGAAATTGGCTGATAGACAGGAAATAACAAAAAAGAATTTGGACGATATCACACCCCAGTCCTAATGAAGGGTCTCGACCTGGAACATCGACTGTTTATTTCCCTCCATAGATGCTGCCTGACCTGCTGAGTTCCTCCAGCATTTTGCGTGTGTTGCTCCAGATTCCAGCATCTGCAGAATCGCTTGTGTCCCTGTATTGAGGTGATGTGTTGGTGGGTGCGATTTCTCTCACATGCTCACCACTTGATTGCCAGCTCCCAAATCAGAAACAGACCAGCTTCCAAAGAATGGCCTGCTTGAAACAGGAATCAGCGATGAGGAACACGCAATTCTTGGTCCTGAGCCCCATTTCAGGAAATGTGCACCGCTCTGCATGGTTTTCTCGGGTCCTTACCAGAAGCCTTCAAAGGAATCACAGGAGCACACCCCCACAGAGGCAAATATCTTTTCCATATATTTTATTCCGCGAACAGAAGTATTATTTAGCCTGGGCATAGGCCCTCAGTCCCTCAACTCCATCCTCTTCAGAAACAGCAAAGTCATTTGCATCCCAATGCCTTGCAAATTCCTTCTCACAAACCTCTGAGGCACTGGTATTTCAATTGGGAGAGCTGTCACTTCCTCCAACACTGGTGCACTGGAATCATAGTCACCTGCCAAAGTTCCTTTGACAGCATCTCCTAAATCCATGAGCTCGACATCCATGGATGAGGATTCAGTGGATCCATTGGGACACCATCAGCTGCAGACTTCCCTCCAAGTCACCTGCATTCTGTTATGGAACCACATCGTCATTCCTTCATTTTCACAGCACCTATATCATGGAACTTCCCTGTGAACAGCACCAAGACGACTACAGTTGTTCAAAGTGGATGCTTACCACCTCCTTCTCGAGGGCAATTAGGAATGGACAATGAATCCAGCCCTTACCTGCTGTGTGTAGCTGAGTGGTAGAATCAGGGGGAAAAGAGTAGATGGGACCATGGGGAGAATAAAATGGGTTAGGGTAGGATTAGTGTAAAAATGGGAGCTTGATGGTCGGTGTTGACTTGGTGGGCCAAAGGGCTTGTTTTCGAGCTGTATTTCTTTACGACTCTGGGACTTGTTGAGGGTGACCATAAGGAGAGACGTGGCATAATATTGAGGATTAGTGTCAGTGATAGGTGGACAGGTGGAAGCATGAAGAGTGCACGATTTGTCAGTGTTAAGAGTAACACGCTGAAGTAGGCTTCAGAAAACAGAGACGGGAATGCAGTGATAAATACATTGGGCGGGAGGTGAATGTACCAGTGCTGTCACCCTCCCAGCCATGATTAAGTAATTAAACTACTTTCACCAATGCCTCCTGGTAATGACCACATATACAACTTCTGGCCCTACCTTCTTTATTTCATTGGCAGGCTTCGTTCTTCAGTCATTTGGGAAGAGTTTTTCCATGCAGCTCCAGCAGCACATCCAAGAAGGCATCACTAACACAAGGCAGTGCCTTTGAAGGATTGGGCTTCACTCTTCCAATTCCTTCGACTGCACCAAACTCCATTAACTTGCAAGTTTGGAGTGTTATCATCACACCCACTCACACTAATTAATTGGGAAACCTGAAAATGATATAGCAATACAGCAACTGGATTAAAAATCCATTGCAGTAGTACTGTACCTGCTCTGGGTTGTCCACCGAGGTAGTGGAAACACACCCACTCTCCCCTCCCCCACTCCTGGGCCTAGGGCATCAAAATATTAAAATTCATTCCAATCTCAGAGTTTAAGAAGAGCAAAGCAAAATCCATACAGTCATTTAAGGAACAATTGAATTCCACAATAGGAGTTGGGAAATGTCTCTTGATGGAGTAATTCAAATGGACCAAACAACTCTCTTCATCATTAATCACTTCGTAATGTTTGGGTTACAAATCTACAATAGCCAAAATGCTCTTATGGAACATCTTGTACCTGTGAGACTGCACCTGTAATATGGGATTGATCTCCCTATCTAAGAAAGGATGTATGCCACAGAGGGAGTGTAACAAATGCTCACCAGACTTATCCCTAAGGTAGGAGGTATTGGATCAGCTCGGCCTGCATTCACTAGAGTTTAGAAGAATGAGAGGAGATCTTATTGGAATGTAAAAATACTGGCAGGCTGAACAGGCGGGATGCAGGAAGAATGTTTCCGCTGTCTTTTGGGCGGAGGGGTTGGTAGGGGGTCTAGAACCAAAGGTCACAGTCTCAACATATGGAGCAAGACATTTTGGACTGAGACGAGGAGAAATTCCTACACTCAGAGAGTGCTGAACCTATGGAATTCTCTCACAGAGGGCTGTAGAGGTCAAAACTGAATGTACTGAAGGAGATAGATAGATTGCTGGACAGTAAAAGCACCAAGGGGTATGGGAAAGGAACAGCAAAATGGCATTGAAGTGGAGGATCATCCATGATCATGTTGAATGGTAGATCAGCCTCAATGGGCTGAATGGCCTGCTCCTGCCTCTGTTTTATATCTTTCTAGGTTGACTATGACCAGGGACCCCTTGACTGCAAGCCCAAAATGGGTGTGATATCAAAGGTGCCATGAATGGCTTTCTTTCATCTTACATGAATTTGTAATTTTGTAATCTGAAATCCCCGGTAACCATTTGTAAAAGTGGTAACCGGGGATTTCAGAAAGGAGTGGGAGAACACTTGAGGACAACATAAAGGCAGGCCTGAATGTGTTGGCCCACGTGTCCCTTTCCTGCGCTAGAAAAACTTTGTAATTCTTTGTGAGCAAGCGATAAGGAATTGTATCAATCAGTTATAATTTTTTTTAAAGTGTTCTAAGCTCAAAGAAGGGA
>JAUZTB010000076.1:89901798-89912378 GCA_034780895.1 Rhynchobatus australiae
TGCACCAACCACTCTCTGGGTGAAAAACCTCCCTCTGACATCTCCCCTGAACTTCCCACCCATAACCTTAAAGCCATAATGTTCAAAGTACATGAGACTAATAAAAATATCTTACCTTATCTTATATCAGGTATAGGTAGTTAAGATCAAATGAGGTGCTGAGGAGTATAAGAAATGCAAGAGAACACAAGCGAGAAATCAGGAGGGCCAAAAGGGGACATGCAGTTGCTCTGGCAGACAGGGTGGAAGAGAATCCAAAGGGTTTCTATAGCTATATTAAGAGCAAAAGGAAAGCAAGGGACAAAATTGGTCCTCTTGAAGATCAGCGTGGTCATCTATACATGGAGCCAAAAGAGATGGGGAGATTTTAAATGGATTTTTTGCATCTGTGCTAACTCGGCAGACACACACTGTATCCAGATTATGGAAGAGTCTATAAAACTGAGTAAAAAGAGCAGTGAGGCCAGACTGTATCCAGATTATGGAAGAGGAGGTGCTGGCTGTCTTGAGGCAAATTAAAGTGGATAAAAATCCCCAGGGCCTGATGAGGTGTCCCCTCGAACCTTGTGGGAGACTGGTGTAGAAATTGCAGGAGCCCTGGCACTGATATTTAAAACATCCTTAGCCACAAGTGAGGTGCCAGAGGACTGGAGGGTAGCTGATGTTGCTCTGTGGTTTAAGAAAGGGTCTAAGAATTAGCTTGGAAATTATAGGCTGGTGATTCTGACATCAGTTGTTGGTAAATTATTGGAAGGTATCCTGGGGGACAGGATATATAAGTATTTGGATAGACAGGGCCTGATTAGGGATAGTCAACATGGCTTTGTGTGTGGCAGGTCACGTCTAACCAATCTTCGAGGAGGTTTTTTGAGGAGGTTACCAGGAAGGTTGATGAAGGGAAGTCCATGGACATTGTCTACATGGACTTTAACAAGGCCCTTGACAAAGTCCCACATGGAAGGCTGGTCCAGAAGGTTAAGTCACTTGGCATTCTGGATGAAGTAGTCAATTGGATTCAATGTTGGTTTAGTGGGAGAAGCCAGAGAGTGGTAGTAAATGGTTGTCTCTCTAATTGGAGGCCTGTGACTAGCGGTGTGCTGCAGGGAATGGTTCTGGGCCCCTATATTAATGATTTAGATGATAATGCGATAAACTGGATCAGCAAATTTGCAGATGACACAAAGATTGGGGGCATAGTGAACAGCGAGGAAGGCTATCAAAGCTTGTAAAGTGATCTGGACCAGCTGGGAAAATGGGCTGAGAAATGGCAGATGGAATTTAATGCCGACAAGTGTGAGGTGATGCACTTTGGGAGGACAAACCAGGGTAAGACTTGTACAGTGACTTGCACAATTACAGATCCATAATCGGATCTGTACGGATGCACCGGACCCTCCTTCCGGATGGCAAGAGTGCAAATCTTAGAGTGAAAGATGAAATACTTAAGGGGAATCTGAGGGAGAATGTCTTCGCTGAGAGGGGGGTGCAAGTGTGGAATGAGTTGCCAGCGGAAGTGGTAGATGCGGGTTCAATTGTAACATTTAAGAGAAGTTTGGATGGGTACGTGAATGAGAGGTATGGAGGGCTATGGTCCAGGTGCAGGTAGATGGGACTAGGCAGAAGAGCAGGTGGCACAGACTAGATGGGCTGAAGGGCCTGTTTCTGTGATGTTGTGTACTATGACTCCATGGAAGAGTGCTGATACATCAGTTGAGGGAAGGTGGTAGGTGGTAATCAGGAGGAGGTTTCTTTACCTATTTCCTACTCCCTCCTGCCTCTGTAGCACAGTGCCAACCCCTCTGTTGAGACTGGCCTGTGAGTAAGACAGGATTGTGATGGATTGTCTATGAGTTGGATTCTGTAAGTATGACTATGTCAGGCTGTTGTTTGATTATTCTGTAGTGTTTAAACTCTCCCAGATTAGACACCAGTCCCCATGAGGAGAACTCTGCAAACTTAACTGGGCTGGGAGCAACTTTGCCGAGTTTGCATTCAGAGTCTAGATCAATGGTGGGTGGTCTGTCTGCTTTTATTCTTTCTCTGTTTAAACATAATGGTAATGCAACAACTGCATGTCTTGGCCACTTCAGCGGGAATTTAAAAGTCAGCTACAGGGGTGGATCTGAAGTCATTCGAAGTCCACACTGGGTAACAATGGCAGATTTTCTAAAATAAAACCAGAAAATGCTGGAAACACTATAAAGTCATAGAGTCATTCAGCACAGAAACAGTCCTTCCGACCAACTCATCCATGTCGACTAAGGTGCCTTTCTGAGCTAGTCCCATTTGCCTGTGTTTGGCCCATATCCTTCAAAACCTGTCCTGTCCTCAGCAGGTCAGGCAGCATCTGTGCAAAGAGAAACAGAGGTAACTTTTCAGGTCAAAGACCCTTCACTGAACTAAAAAAGAAAGATTGCAACTTTGTTTTTAGTTGTAGAAAGGGTTGAGGTGGGGGAGTTGGATACAGAGAGTAGTGAGAGGCCAGAATTGCCGTGGTGATGTTGTAGATAACATCTGGTTGAGAGGTTAACGAGGAACGTTTGAGAGAGAGAGAGAACAAAAACACGGAATGTAAAAGCTGCAGAATGCTGAGCTGTGGGAAATGCCCAGCAATCCTGCTGTGTTTAGTGGAGAGAGCAAAACTGAGCCAACCTCACAGATGGACGCCCTACAACAGAACTAGCAAACGCTGAGACAGAGAGAACATGTTACTTGAAGTTATCGAAGTTCATAGAGTCCTGAAGGCTGCAGTATTCCCAGAGAAAAGATAAGGTGATGATCCTCAGGTTAACATTGGACCTCCTTATAACAGAGCTGGTGGCCTTTTCCATCTGGACATCGATGTCCCTGTCTAAATGCCTTTTAAGCATTGTGATTACAGCCAACTCCACAGCTTCCTCTGGCAGCTCATTCCATGTACCTACCACCCTCTTTGTGAAAGAGTTTTCCCTATTGTTGAAGTCATTCCTCTCCCAATGTGAGATCTTAACTCTAAGATCAACCTTATCATTCTTCCTGACTACCGAGTCTGTCTTGGTCCAACCATGTAGACATCGTGGCCAAGAAAGCTCACCAGCACCTCTACTTCCTCAGGAGGACAAAGAAATTTGGCATGCCCCTTTGACACAATTTTTATAGATGCACCATAGAAAGCATCCTATCTGGGTGCATCACGGCTTGGTATGGCAACTGCTCTGCCCATGACTGCTAGAACCTGCAGAGAGTTGTGGATACTGCTCAGGACCACAGAAACCAGCCTCCTCTCCATGGGTTCTGATGCCTGGTAAAGCAGCCAGCATAAGCAAAGATCCCACCCACCCTGGACATTCTTTTTTCTCCCCCCTCCCGTCGGGCAGATTATACAAAAGCCTCAAAGCAGTACCACCAGGCTCAAGAACAGCTTCTGTCCCACTGTTATAAGATTATTGAACAGTCCCCTAGTACAATAGATAGAACATAGTACATAGAACAGCACAGCACAATACAAGTCCTTCGGCCCACAATGTTGTGCCGACCTTTAAACCTCGCCTAAGATTTCCTCCCATATATCCCTCTATTTTAAATTCCTCCATATGCCTATCTATTAATCTCATGAATTTGACAAATGTACCTGCCTCCACCACCTCCCCAGGCAGTGCATTCCATGCCCCAACCACTCAATGGGTAAAACACCTCCCTCTGATATCTCCCTTGAACTTCCCACCCATTACTTTAAATCCATGCCTTCTTGTATTGAGCATTGGTGCCCTGGGAAAGAGGCGCTGGCTGTCCACTCTATCTATTCTCTTAATATTTTGTACACCTCTATCATGTCTCCTCTCATCCTCTTTCCCTCAAAAGAGTAAAACCCGAGCTCTCTTAGTCTCTCCTCATAATGCACACTCTCTAAACCAGGCAACATCCTGATAAATCTCCTCTGCACCCTTTCCAACGCCTCCACATCCTTCCTATAATGAGGCAACCAGAACTGGACACAGTACCCTAAGTGTGGTCTAACCAGAGTTTTGTAGAGCTGCATCATTACCTCGCGGCTCTTAAACTCAATCCCTTGACTTATGAAAGCTAACGTCCCATAAGCTTTCTTAACTACCCTATCCACCTGTGATGCAACTTTCAGGAATCTGTGGATATGAACCCCCAGATCCCTCTGCTCCTCCATACTACCAAGAATCCTGCCATTAACTTTGTACTCTGCCTTGGAGTTTGCCCTTCCAAAGTGTACCACCTCACACTTCTCTGGATTGAACTCCATCTGCCACTTCTCAGTCTAGCTCTGCATCCTATCAATGTCCTTCTGCAATCTTCGACAATCCTCTACCCTATCCACAACACCACCAACCCTCGTGTTATCTGCAAACTTGCCAGCCCATCCTTCTACCCCCTCATCCAAGTCATTAATAAAAATCACAAAATGAATTATGAATTCTTACTATCATGATTAACAAGATGAATTATTAAATGAGTTAACACAGTAAGAGTTCTGCATTGTGGAGACTAATTTGTTCCATTATACACCAGAAAATAAAGGAGATATGTAATTTTTTTTAAAGGTACAATTCAACTTCTTTTGTCCAGTTCCAAGTAATCATGGACAAAGATCCCACTGATTGTTCTAGTTGGAAAAGTTTGCAAGAGTATATCACAATTACACTGTTTTGCATTGATACGAATTTGCCATAAAACTATAAAATAGATCTCCATGTACTTTATTGGTATTGGTATTGGTTTATTATTGTCACTTGGACCGAGGTACAGTGAAAAACTTGTCTTGCATACTGATCGTACAGGTCAATTCATTACACAGTACAGTTACATTGAGTTAGTACAGAGTGCATTGAGATAGGACAGGTAAAAACAATAATAGTACACAGTAAAGTATCACAGCTACAGAGAAAGTGCAGTGCAATAAGGCGCAAGATCACAACAAGGCAGATCGTGAGGTCATAGTCCATCTAATCGTATAAGGGAACTGTTCAATAGTCTTATCACAGTGGGGTAGAAGTTGTCCTTAAGTCTGGTGGTACGTCCCCTCAGGCTCCTGTATCTTCTACCTGATGGAAGAGGAGAGAAGAGAGAATGACCCGGGATGGGTGGGGTCTTTGATTAGGCTGGCTGCTTCACCAAGACAGCAAGAGGTATAGGCAGAGTACAAGGAGAAGGGGCTGGTGTCCGTGACGCGCTGAGCTGTGTCCACAACTCTCTGCAGTTTCTTGCGGTCCTGGGCAGAGCAGTTACTGTACCAAGCCGTGATGCATCCAGATAGGATGCTTTCCATGGTGCATGGATAAAAGTTGGTGAGTGTCAAAGGGGACAAACCAAATTTCTTTTGCCTCCTGAGGAAGTAGAGGCGCTGGTGAGCTTTCTTGGTCATGGCATCTACGTGATTTAACCAGGACAGGCTATTGGTGATGTTCACTCCCAGGAACTTGAAGCCCTCAACACTTTAAATTGAAGTGACTCCCACAAGGGTTCCTTTAGAGGGCAGATACTCCATGCCCCACTGGATGCCTGGGAGGTTAGACACTTACCATCTTGCTGCCTCGGCAGCCCACATTACAGGTGGGACACGGGGCCTGGGAGGGAAGGCCAACCTCACCTGGCTACGTCCAGCAACAAGGGCACAAGTTAACAGCCCCAACTCCTGTTAGCCTGAGACCTGCCAGGCACAGCTGTGCCCAGGAGGAAAAGGAGGCTGATTTGTAGCAACATTCAACAGCCCAAGTAAAAACAAAAACACATACTGAAATGGACCAAATTTAAACTTCCTTCAGCAGGTTTAGTTTGCACCTATGACGCAAATATAGCACATCCACAGCATGCAAGCAATTCAAGGCAGGCAGGGAGATGTCTTGTCCTCAGAACTAGTAGTGGGGCATCGTAACTCCAATGCACGAGACTTCCCCTTTAACCACACATGCATCCCTCCCTTCAAGTTACAGCACCACTTGGGTATAAATCACACTGAGCACCACTAGGCTCACTGTTGTTTCAAGAGCAAAGTCTGGGCCCGCGTCTGCTTGCGGAATAGCCTGCTCCTGTGCAGCTAATGGTCACCCAGCCAAAGCACTTCAGAGTGAACTGGGGTCAAGTCCAGGTCCAATAAAGCACAGCAGGAAATGGGTTTGGGTGGAAAATAATTCTATAAAGATTGTGTTGTACAACAGAAACCACAGGTTGCAGTATGACAATGATTCTCACTCCTGAAATTTTCTGTTTGGAATATTACATCCCTATTATTGGAGAAGTAAAACAACCCCTTCAAAGAAAAAAAAAATTATCCCTTTTATGCAGAGAGAAAAATTGCCCAGTTTTCTCCATTATTAATGTCCAGCTAAAAAAATAGAACTCTTAGAAATCACGTTTTCAGAGCTGCACATCCATGCAATTTCATTTATGGGTCATTAAGTACAAAGAAAAACAAGTATTCGCTTGCAATTTATTGAAAGGGAGAATTTCAAACCCTTAGTAACCGTTAACAACAGCCCAGTGCAGAAACAAGAATGGCACCACGACAGAAGATGCAAAAAGCCTTTAGCAGAGCCCCAACACAAAGACTCACAACATAAAAACCAGAACTGACTGTTTATAAGTGAGGGCGCAAGAAAGGTCTGGGAATGCATTCAAGGCTGTAACACACCACTCGGCCATCTGGTATTCTCCAAGTTAAATTCACTGTTGTTCAAACTAATTATTGTTCAGCAGAATTTTTTTTCCCGATTTTGAAACTGTAGGTAGTAAATCAAAATAAAAACACATGGATGGAAAATCATTCAAGTTTAGTTTCCAATGAAGCTCATCATCAGTTGTGTTTAGAGACCTAAGACACCAAGAGACAGCAGTACTGAAAATTAGCTGTCAGTGTGGATCCTGGCCTTGGACGGGTGAGCTGTAGAGTATCATCTGTAGCTAAATGAATAACACTCGTATCACTGAGACAGAAGATGGTCGAGTTCCACTCCAGAGGCTTGAGGTTCAAGGTTGACTTTCCAATGCAATACTGAGGAAAAGTTGCATTGTCAAGGGTATTGTCTTTCAGATAAGATTGTAAACTGAGATCCCACATCACTACTTCAATACACAAATGTCCTGACCAATAATTTATCCATTGACAAAACATTGGCTTGTCTGCCTTGTTACTGTAAACTCCTCTGCACTCCATTTCTGGCCTTTGGCAATTCCTGATGTCACTCGCTCCATCACTGGCAGCCACACCTTCAGCTGCTGAGGCCCTCGTCTTTAGAGTGTCTACATTTGGGACCACAGAAGTCCAAGTGGCTTATTGCAACACTGATACTTATAAGTATTGGGACTTCAGAGATTGCAGAAGCACTCTGTGATCAGTCTTTGTGAATGGTAATGGTTAAGTCCCACTGCCTGCGATTTTCCCTCTGGGAATACCTGAGAAGGATTATTCAGCAGCCTCTGAAGTATTATGCATCAGGTAGATCTCACTTGCTGCCAGGGGCCGATCTACAAGCAAGTAAGAAGCCACATTCACAGCCCTCACATCTCATCCCTCCTCCGTTGCCCTTGGCCAAATATAACAGACTCCCAATGCAGTGACTTAAAACCACATCTACTGATGATTCCAACTGAGGGCCATGAGGGAAGAGTAGAGCTTGGGGGTAAGGAGCGAAATTCAGTCGGTAGTTCTTTCAAAGGGACGGCACAGGTATTATGGTTGAAATAATCTCCTGGGTGATTCCATGATTTTAATTTATGGCTTCGTTTGGGTTTATGTTTCAGATTTTAGTTTTGGGCATTGGTGTGATCAAGGCTGCACCTCAGAGCCCACACAACCAAAGTGGAAGCAAGTAACAATCAATCCCAGGGGCTGCCCAAAAAGAAATCAGAAAGCAGGGCTCCGGGATTGAAATACCTCTACACTGAAATGTAAAAACCTAAGAGGCCAAACCTAATCCCAATGTCAAAGCCAGCTCCAATCCCCAAATCCTCCCAATCCCACCAGCATCCTGAATTACAAAGATCAGTTGCAACCATAATGTATCAACATCAACAGCACTTTGCATTTCATAATCACTGTTGAAGTAAACCAGCTCGCCTCACTTCACAAGAATATTGTCAAACTAAATTTGATACCAAAGCACATGCAAGATGATTTTCGGACCAATGGCCAAAAGCCTGGTCGAGATAGATTTTACGGAGTATCTTAAAGTATGAAAGAGAATAGAGAGGCAGTTATCTTCAGAGAGGGAATTCTCAGCATGGCTGTCATTGATGGAGAGAGTGACAACAGGGACTGCCAGAGACCAGAAACGAAGGAGTGCAGAGGAGGGAGGTCACTGTGTCCCGACAGACAATCTAGCTTTATGTCATTGTCCTAATGACAGAAAAGATACCTTAAGAAGGTGGGCTGTCAGGGTGCGAAAGTTATCGTGGATTAATATGTGTTAATTTGCATTATCTCACTTGCAATATTCATCGTCAATCTCAGGCTGATGTTTTCTAGAGCTCTGTCTCCCTCTCCTGGCAGGCCAGAGAATCGCCTTACTCCCCCCTCTGCTGAAAGTGGCATCCAAAGTATTAACTCACACTCAGACAGAAGTGTCCAAAGGCCATGTGAAAGAATGTTCATGATGAAATCCATCTTTTGAGAAACTACAATTAAAATGTCTCCCCTCCATCTACATGTAAGAAAGAATTTTTGATTAATCAATTGCATATTGTTTCTGAATAAGCTTGCAGTAATGACATCACTGTTCTTCGGTCTCAGCCAAAAGGCCAGTTGCACATCTAGGTTACATTATCCTTGAACATTAATCCAGTATATATTTATTTTAAACAGATGCCAAGCAGGGCTCTCCTTATTTATGACCTCATTTGAACCCTTTGATTACTTTACAACCATGTAATCATTCCCAGCCAACAACTATTCCCTTATATTTTTCCAATATTCCCAATCGACCTTTACATTTCTCCCTCAACAGCAAAACAAAATGATGTTTGCACTGCAGTTTACTGCCATCACACTTCCAACCTCCAGACAAAAAAAAAGCATATCTTGCCATTGGCTGACTGGAGTAGCAACAACTTGTCTTCACAACGCAGCTAAATTTCTCAGAGTATTTCACACGATCACCAAACTGAATTTGACGCCAGACTACGCAAGGACATATTGGAAAAGCGGTGCAAAAACAGTGATCAATGCAATAGGGGAGAGGGAGACGCAGAGGCAGAGCAATTTCGGGAGGAAATTCCAGATCATAGGGATCTAGCAGCAGATGGCACAACTGCCACTGGCAGTGGTGAAAATCAGGGACATGCAGGCAGCCAGAATTGGAGGAGAGCAGATGTTTCGGAGGTTGTGGGGTCGGTAAAAGTTCAGCAGAGGCCAATTAGAGATTTTTGAAAACTCGGTTAAGAATTTTAAATGCGGCAAGGGCACAAACCAGAAAAATTCATCCAGTCTCTGGAGGTGAGAGTGGATGTGGGTCAAGGCAGGGAGCCGGTTCCCATGCCCTGCAATCCGTTATTTCAGATCACAAACTTCATTCGCCTGCACATCATGCGGTCACAAGAAAATTAGATAGGACGGTATTTTTGGACAATGAAAAAAGCATTCCAATTAATAAATTATTAACTCATCCCAGGTAGAATGTGATCGACACGAGTGGTTTACATCCTCTGATTTTAACTCACTAGGATTCATTTTAAACTTTCCTTGTGGGGTTTGAACAGGCGACAGCAAAACACTCAGCTGTTTCACACCCTCCTCAACTTCAATGGAAAATGGGCATGCAGTCTGGTGAAAACAAATGCTCACTTCTTCTGGGCGGAGGGGGGGGGTGGTGCCCAATGACTATCACAGACACATCAAGAATCATACTCTGGGAACAGATGCAAGTCTTTGCTGTTGCATTTTTGAATTTCTAAGTGTCTCTTGGTTTGCATTGATTCAGTCCCTTTAAAATGTTAGAAGAGACCATTATTTACTATTAATATGATAGTCTCTCTTCTGATGGCATTATTTGCTGAAAACGTTTTGTGGTGCAGGAAACTGTATGCTTTGGTTGGAGCAATCTATAGACAGTCTAGTTTTCTTGTAATCATCCCTGCAGTTCCTGAAAAAGAAATTTCCAATGCACCTTTCACAGTCCACATCACTTTACAGCCAATGAAGTATTTTAAAAATATTTTCAATGTACCAATAGCAAAAAACTACAAATAGTTAATCTGTACACAGCAAGGTCCCACAAACAGAAACATTTGACTGCTAGATTTCTTCTAGCAATATTGGTCGAAGGATAAAGTATTGGGGTAGGACAATGGGATGAAATTCCCTGACCCTCTGTAGTGCCATGGGATCTTCTGCATCCAAATGGGGAGCATAGTATGTCCTCAGTCCAACAGTCAAGGTCTCTGGCAGCACAATGCAGCCAGATACTGGCATCCAATAAAAAGTGTTGAACAGCACATTGACTACTGGTGTTGTCCTATTTACGCAGCAGGGTTAATTATAATAGCATGCACCATCAGTGATAGCCCATCTTTTGTAACTTAAGAGTGCAAGCATGCACTACACATAATTTGTGGGTAATGTTTCCTGCATTAAAACACTG
>JAUZTB010000076.1:90028156-90038349 GCA_034780895.1 Rhynchobatus australiae
TGGAACTTTTAACATTCAGTACAAGTTCTAAAGCTGGCTGTGAAACCAGTGTTATTTGACTACAGATGGTAATTGTGAAATGTTTCTCTGATGCTTTCAAATCAACAGCTTCATTTTTATAAACTGTTCCTGCCAGTGTTTTATCCTGTCAGTTAAGATCTGCAGGTTCTTTCTCTGATCTCTTTACTTTCACTTGTCCAGATGACTCTGTCATGCTGTTCATTGCCTGTGCTATTGTTGAACAGTTCATTGGAAGAGATCCAAAGGAGGGCCAGAAATGAACCCCCGTCTCACCTGAAGTGAATTACTAGACGTTGTGCAGCTGCGTCACCATGGGCCACTACTCCACCAGCACCTTTACATTTTTGCTCCATTTTATCCCTTGTTTAGATTTTGTGACAATTCCTGTGTGGTCATACTGCCTGCTGAGTTTGGTCACGAAGGCAGCATTTCCTTCAAATGAACACCAGCAAGCCTGATGCCATTTGAAGTTCCGTTTGTGAACTTGCTCCCACCTCCTCTTTATCTGAGCAGAGCTTTAAACTGTACATTTGTACATTCGACCTGCCACTTCCTTCCACCTCTACAATGTCACCTGTATCCAGCTCTGCTGCCACTTCAATCGCTATCCATGTGTTCTCAATCTCTCTCCTTGTACCAGGGTTGCTCTGTGCAGAGCCTTTTATATCATCTTCCCTTTTGTAGTAACCTGTCCAAAGGCAGTTGCCCATATTCTACTTCGCACCAAATTTTGCCAATTTATATTGATTTTCTGTTCCAGCAACATTGATTCCACCCATGCACACCCCCCCCGGGACAAATCATGCTTTGGTTTTTCTTCATTCTAGGCCAGCCCTCTGCCTGCTGCCTCCAGGTTCACGTTGTCTTGTATACAACTTGTTTCTGACACTGGCTGTATCACAGCTTGCCTTTGGGAGCAGGCTTTTCCATCATCTCATCCCAGCATGCTTAAAAACTCCCTGCTTTAAACTCATGGCCTCCCCATTTCCTGCTTTGCATTCTACAAATTTCACTGAACCATCTTTTTGTCCAAGCATCTTAGTTTTCCTAATGCATGCCTCGAAGCAGAGTATGGGTTCCTTTGTGTTCCCCTTTACCCATTGATGCAATATCTGATTTCGGATGTCACTGTGGGCAGAAAAAAATGCCTGGCCTGATGATTTGTCAGGGGTTTTATCTTGCCTGCTTTATTTCTAAAGCAATATTGTCATGGTAGCCACTTTTTATGTGGATTTTTGTAATTGGATTGCTCGTGTATCCCTGAGCTGCTGCAGCATATTCTGGAGGGGCAGCAGAAAGAGCCAACAGTTGTGCTCGATATCACGGGTATGAATGCAAGTTTGTGGTGGGGGGGGGGGGGGGAGAAGATGTCCTACAGACAGATATTTAAGGAGATGAAAGAAAAAGGAGCCTAAAGGTGGTAATTTCTTTAAGGTCCTTAAAGACCTCCCATGTCATTGAAATAGCATGATGGTTCAGCTGAATGTGTGACTGGAATGATGGTGCAAGAGGAGGGGTGTTAAATCTTTGGGATATTGGGATCTGGGAGGGTGGTACCTTTACAGGCCAGATGGGTTGTGAAACAGAACCCATGTCCTCACAGGCGGGAGTTGGGGAGGGTTTAAACTGGCTTGGCAGTCGAGTACAAAGTTGGACATGGATTCCGAATGGGGGAAAATGGAAAGCAACAAATTTATGGAAGTTCAGATGGTAGAGCAACTAAAGGGAAAGGCCATACCATCGAGTACAACCCAAATGCAAGGATCGTAACAAAACAGGCACATGAGCTGTATGCACGCACACTCGCAAATGCACATACACATGCATTTTATATATCGACTGTTACTGGGTCATGGGTTAAAGAGGAACATGAATGGCGGCTTAATGTTCTTGGTTCCAGGATTTTCAGGTGTAATAAAGAGGGCAATGATTAAGCTGGGGAGTTGTCAATATTGGTCAAGAAACCACAAGTGAAAAGGGATGACTCATCAAATGAAGCTTTGTGGATTAAATTAAAGAGCAAAAAAATGATTAGTACATTGCAGGATGTGTACTACAGATATTTATGCACTATGAGCAGATTTGTAGGCACATATCTCAAGTGCAAAAGCATGAGATCAGTAATAGTGGAGGAAAATAATTTCTAAGTTGCATTCAGATGATTTTTTTGCAGTAAAGAGCAAGCTCAAAAAGCAGGGCAATTCCAGATTTAGTTTTAGGGAATGAAGCTGAGCAGGTGGTAGGAATATCAGTGGGGGAGCATAATTCAGTTAAACTTAGCCTAGTCATGGAAAAAGACTAGGATAAAATAGGAGTAAAGGTTCTAAATTGGGGATGGGCCAATTTTATTAGGTTGAGAAGTGATTTAACAAATGTGGGCTGGAAACAGCTGCTTGAAGGTAAATTGGGCTCGAAGCAATGGGAGACATTTAAGGAGATTCAAGGGATTGATCTCCCCATGAAGGAAAAGGATGGTACTGCCAAATCTAGAGACCCTGGATGATGAGGTGCAGAGAATGTAAAGTAAAAGAATAAAAGGTAGCTTGTGTTAATACAGCAGAAAGCCTCAGAGTGTGGAAAGTGTAGAAGTGGAATTGAAAGTACTATTAAGAAAGCTAAGCAGGGTTATAGGAGAAAAAAATGGTAAGTAAAATCAAAGCATTTCCAAAAATGTTTTATAAAGAGCGAGATGAAAGACAAGAACCAATTAGGAACCAAAAACACAAACCTATCTGTGGAGGTGGAGGATGTGGGTAAGCATCCTAATGAATACTTTATGGCTGTCTTCAGAAATGTGGGGGATGATGCCACTGTGGTTAAGGAGGAAGAACATGAAATATTGCATGGGTAAACCATGATAAAAGAGGAAATAATAAGAGGGTTAGCATCTTTTGAAAGGGGATGGATTTCCATGCCCAGATGAAATATCCAGACTGTTAAAAGAAGCAAGTGAGGAAATTTTAGACACTGACCATCATTTCACAGGCTTTGCCAGACAATGGCAAGATGGCTCATGCTTAATCTTTGAAAAAAGAAGCAAAGGATAAAGAGTAATAATAGGCTTGTTATGATAAATTTGGTAGTGGCAAGTTATTGGAATGAATTCTTAGAAAGGCACAGATTTGTCAAGGGCAATCAGCGTGAATTTAACAGGAGGCATTGTCTGACTAATATTTTTCTGAGGAGGACATGAGGCTCTGAGGGAAGTGCATTTGATGTAGTGTACATGGATTCTAATAGAACTTAGGACTTCAGTCCTTCAGCCCACGGTTCTGTGCCAACCATGATGCCGATCTAAACTAATCCGATATGCCTGCACATGGTCTTTATCCCTGCATTCCCTGTCTGTTCATGTCTGTCTAAATATTTCTTAAACGTTGCTGTTATATCTGCTTCCACCACCTCTCCTGGCACCATGTTCCAGGCACCTACCGCTCTGTGTATATTTAAAATAAAACACAGTTACTTCATAAATCTCCATTAAACTTAGCCCCTCTCATCTTAAAGCTATGCCCTTTAATATTTGATATTTTCTCCCTGGGAAAAAGATCGACTATATACCCTGTCTATGCCTCTCATAATTTTATATACTTTTATCAGGTCACCCCCTCAACTTCTGACACTCCAGAGAAAATAATCCACGTTTGTCCAACCTCTCCTAAAAGTTAATACTCTATAATTGAGGCAATACCTCGGTGAACCTTTTCTGCATCCTCTCCAAAGCCTCCATCCTTCCTGTAATGTGGCGACTAGAACTGCACGCAATACTCCAAATGCAGCTTAATCAAAGTTATGTACAGCTGCAATGTGAATTCCTGACTTTTATACTCAACACCCCAAGCTGTGGACTTGAACACCAAGATCCCTCTGTACATCAGTGCTCCTAAAGGTCCTGCCATTTACTGTATACTTTCCTCTTGCATTTGACCTCCCAAAGTTCAACATCTTGCATTTGTCTGGATTAAACTCCATTTGCTATTTCTCTGGTGTATTTCTTGCTGAATCCTTTGAAAACCTTCCTTGCTATCCAAAGCTCTGCCAATTTTTGTGCTGTCTAATCGGTTCACATGCATTTTCATCCAAGCCATTTGTTTTATATAATGTGTGTGTATTACTGATCCTTGCAGAACACCATTTGTCCCAAACCTCCAGTCAGAATAACAGCCCCCACTGCTACCCTTTGTCTTCTAAGGCCCAATCAATTTTGGATCCAATCTACCAAATCTCCATGGTTCTTTTGTGCCACTTTTGACAAGGCTAATGACAAAGTACCAATTGGCAGGCTGATCAAAATTAAAAGCACATTGATCTAAAATTGCCTCAGTGATAGTGAACTGGGGGGAGGGGTAAAGGTCAGTGGGTGTGCTTGGTGTTTGCATAAGAAGGCTCCTATCAGTAGGAATACACAGGATATGATTCTCGAGCTTTGTAGCATATATTAATGAAAGAGAATGCAACTACAAGGTGCAATTGAACAAATGTTGGCCATGTGGTTGACAGTGAGAAAAAAGCTTTAGGCTGCAGAAATGAAGTGGTCTAGTCAGTGAGGGAGGAAAATGGGAAGTGGAATTCGATCCGAAAAAAAGGTAATGCATTTGGGGAGGTGTAACAAGGCAAGAACCTAGCAATATATGGCAGCAACAGGAGGACCTTGGAGGTGTATGTCTACATACCTTTTCAAGTGGCAACACAGATCATTTGGGTGATCAAAAGGTATAAGAGATGTTTTTGGTGGAGACAAAATACAAGAGCAGGAAGGATATGCAAGAACCATAGTCTTGGAGAGGGATATGGAAAAACATTTAACCGGGGGAAGGGGGAATTATGGTGCTATTAGGCAGGAACTTGGGAGTGTAAATTGGGAACAGATGTTCTTGGGGAAGTGCACAGTGGAAATGTGGAGGTTCTGGTTAGGTTTGTCCCATTGATGCAGGATAAGGATGGTAGAGTGAAGGAACTGTGGTTGACAAGAGATTTAGAATCTCTTGTCAAGAGGAAGAAAGAAGCTTACCTGAGGTTTAGAAAGTGTAGATCAGACAGGGCTCTGAAGAGTTGCAAGGTAGCCAGGAAGGAGCTTAAGAATGGACTTAGGAGAGCTAGAAGGGGGCATGAGAAGTCCTTTGCAAGTAGAAGCAAGGAAAACCACAAGGCATTCTACAGGTATGTGAAGAATATAAGATGACTTAGAGTGAGGGTGGAACCGATCAGGGATAAAGAGGAAACGTGGAGTCGGAAGAGGTAGGGGAGGTCCTTCATGAATACTTTGCTTCAGTATTCACCAGAGAGAGACCTTGATGTTTGTGAGGATGATGTATGACAGGCTGATGCTAGGGCATGTTGACGTGAGGAAAGAGAGGATGTGCTGGAACTTGTGAAAAACATTAGGATAAATAAGTCACCGGGGTCAGATGGGATAAAGCCAAGGTTATTATGGGAAGAGATTGCTGCGCCTTTGGCAACTATCTTTGTGTCCATGCTGGCCACAGGAGTAGTGCCAGATTGGAGGGTGGTAAATGTTCCTTTGCTTAAGAAAGGGGGTAGGGATAACCCTGGGAATTACAAACCTGTGCATCTTTCTTCAGTGGTGGGCAAATTACTGGAGAAGATTCTTAGAGACAGAATTTATGTGCATTTGAAGAGGCATAAGCTAATTAGGGACAGTCAGCAGGACTTTGAGGGGCAGGAAGCACATTGGTGAAGCTAGAGCAGTGGATCTGGTGTACATGGATTTTAGTAAGGTATTTGATAAGGTTCCTCATGGAAGGCTCATTCATAAAGTCAGGAGGCATGGGATCCAGGGAAACTTGGCTGTGTGGATTCAGAATTGGCTCGCCCATGGAAGACTGTGGTGGTAGATGGCGCATGTTCTGTCTGGAAGTCAGTGACCAGTGGTATTTTGTAGGGATCTGTTCTGGGACTCCTGCTCTGTGATTTTTTTTTGTGTGTATGTATGTATTTAATATGTATGTGTATATATATTTGTGTGTGTGTGTATATGTGTGTCTTTATATGTAATATATATATGACTTGGATGAGAATGTGGAAGGATGGGTTAGTAAATTTGCTAATGATACAAAGGTTGATGGTGTTGTGGATAGTGTAGAAGGTTGTTGTAGATTACAACAGAATATAGGTAGAACGCAGAGCTGGGCTGAGAAGTGACAGATGGAGTTCAACCTAGAAAAATGTGAAGTGATACACTTTGGGAGATCTAATTCAAAGGCAGAATACAAGGTTAATGGCAGGACTCTTAGCAGTGTGGAGGAACAGAGGGATCTTGGGGTCCAGTTCCATAGATCCCTCAAGGTTGCCACCAGGTCAATAGGGTTGTTAAGAAGGCGTTTGGAATGTTGGCCTTCATCAGTCGGAGTATTGTGTTCAAGGTGATGTTGCAGCTCTATAGAACTCTGGTCAAACCACATTTGGACTATCATGTTCAGTTCTGATCACCTCATTATAGGAAGGATGTGGAAGCTTTAGAGGGTGCAAAGGTGACTCGCCAGCACGTTGCCTGGATTGGAGAGCATGTCTTATGAGGATAGGTTGAGTGAGTTTAGGCATTTCTCCTTGGAGAGGAGATGAGAGGTGACGATAGAGGTGTACAAGATAAGAGGCATAGATCAAGTGGGCAGTCGGAGACTTTTTCCCAGGGCGACACTGGCTAACGTGAGGGGGCATAATGTTAAGGTGATTGGAGGAAGATATAAGGGGAATGTCAGGGGTAAGTTTTTTTTTTCCAGAGTAGGAGGTTTGTGGAACACTGCCAGCAGAGGTTGTGGGGGCAGATATATTAGGGACATTAAGCGACTCTTAGACCAGTGAATGATAGAGAAATGGGGGACTATGTGGGAGGGAAGGGTTAGATATATCTTGGAGCAGGACAACATTGTGGGCCAAAGGGCCTGTACTGTGCTGTTATGTTTTAACTGTTTCCATCGTCAGTTAGACCACACATGAAGCACCACATCCAGTTCTGATCAAAACATTACAGGAAAGAGGATGCAAGAAAGATTTATGAAGATGTTACCAGGACTGGGAAATTGCTTTACTTGGAGCAGGGGAAATTGAGGGATTTCATTGAGAGGTCTTGGCAAAGGGGTCAAAAACTAGGGGGCACAAATTTTAAAAAATATCTGATAAAAGGAATTGAGGGAAGGTGGGGTGGGTGGGAAGATAACTCACCCAAAGAGTGGTAAAGTCTGGGACTTGCAGGTTGAAGGGGTAATAGAGGCAGAAAGCCCCAGCACAATTGAATAATACTTGGATGTGTTATTTCAACACGTGGATGCAAGACCCATGACCTTCCAGCTATCAACTTGTTGCTGCCAGTTGGGAAGCTCCTTTTCCACAGGCAGGAGGCTATTTGCCCCATGTGTCATATATTTTGTATGACTTTTGTTTTCAAATGTACTTGCCTCTTATTAAAATTGTCCCAATTACATAAATTTAAGTTCTTGCACGGTTTCAAAATAATTTAAGGAAAGTGGAAGTAAACAGTCTTGGGGTTATATGGCTTATTCCTTCTTCCTCTGCTATTCATTTTAATGGCATCTTGGATGCATTTCAGATTTATGAGCTATTTTACAGTGCTTGATTAGTTTTGAGTCATTGTATCCAAAATCCTTTCCCAATATAGACAAGGCAGCTTTGAAACTCTTAATTTAGTGTCTCACTGACAACTGTTGATCTGTGTCCACCATGATATAAAACAAAAAGGTCCTTGCTCCTACGTGTGTTTCTCATTCGGGTTCTTTATCAGTATTTTAAATGGACCGGTGCAGGATTATTTTGGGCTATTGGGATGAAATAGGTTTTATTCTCACTATTCTAAATTTCATAAAGATCAACATGAACATAACAAAAATAAATATATTTGGTCATTTGTTTATGGCCTTCTGTGTTTTGACTGCATGTTGAAATATGGCACAGTTGATTGCCAGGACATGTATTTTTCTTGAGAAAGGAGAGAGATGGCTTTAGTTCTCATTATGCAGAAATATGCATAGCATATGGTTGGAGATGTATAACTGAATATGCTGCATGGCTGTGGGTGTGCTTTCCTTCACACGTGTGCACGCACACACACTCTACTTGAGTCAGGCTCTGTTCAGCAGTTGGAGGTATTACACAATATCACTTTCTTCCATGAAATAAACAGGAACCCTTCACCAGTGTGCATGAAGTTAAAAGAATGTTGCAGTTCCAGAAGATTTTAACTGTCTCTCTTCCTTTGGTGAAGTGGTAGAGTGGACATACAAATCATCTCTTTGTTGTTTAGCTTTGGCCTTAGCCACAGAGCAGGCTGACACAGCTTGTAAACATTATTTTGTTTGGGAAAGAGACAGAATTGGCAAATGGACAATAAGATGATTGACAACTTCCTCTTAGGCCAGAATGGATTAGGGAATCCTAACACAGCCCTCAGAGCAAAGCCTGGGAATATGCTGGAAGGAAGTAATGTCTGAAATTAGTGTGGAGAGCTTTGCCTGGGCCCAGAGCAAGCAGGAGTTTAAAAACAGCTCTGTGCTTTCACCGAGTTGCTACCATCTGTCACAATGGTGACAGGAAGAGAGTTGACACGGAGCTGGTGAAGGGCAAAATACTTTCTGAACACTGATTTGAAAACAAAAAGGAGCTTGCAAATTGTATATAGTTATATTTAAGGTTACAGCATAGATACCATTATTGTTAAAGTTTTCTTCAGTTGAGGAAATATATTATTACTTCCACTTTTAACAATCCAGAACTGTTGTTTAATGCAAATAGCAGAACAAAATTGCACTTTAAATACACTATCAGTAAAATTTCTGGATTTTTTTTCTGATAGTTAAGTAAAAGCTGTTAAACATCTGCTTGTTGCCTAAAGTATCACAAAATGAGCCTAGGGTCAATGTGCCCATCATGTTAATACTGGGTCTCCAGTAGAGACAGTCTATTAATCAACCTCTCTGCTCTTTTTCCCATGGTCTGAAAATTTTTCACCTACAAGTACTTGCCTAGTTCCATATTGAAAGTTGCCATTGAATCTTTCACCATTTAAAGCAGTACATTCTCAATCCTAACAACTTTGTGCATCAGATTTTATTTCCTGTTGACTCTAGTTCTTTTGCTGATTAGTTTTGAGAAGTAGTAAGTTTGCCTGTCACTGGCCTTCAGAAACCTTCAGTATTTTGTAAATTCCACGTGGTGTAGTGGAGTCAGATACTTTGGAACCAGCCCCTTTTAAATATCCAGTTCCACTTGAGCCCATGTAACTCAGCAGTTTGTATGACCTGTGGTGAATTTATTATACAGTAAAACATTTAAATGTTTGCATTTTGATTGTGGGCTATTCAAAAAGAATTCAAGGAGCTAAGAAACATCCAATGCTACCCATACAAAAGGAATTGCAACAGGAAAAAAATAAGTCCCATTCTATGGCTCCAACTTTATCACCTGGCTGTTTGTGAGCCAGCACAGTTTTGTTGGGGCCATATGGTCTGCTATGATTGTCTGAGAGAAATAATTTTAATGGATTTGGAAGGGAATATCATGGGGATTTGTGGCTTAAGATGTATATTTTGTATACAGCTGTGGGATGGCACAGTAGTTAGTGCTCCGGCTCATGACTAGAGTTCAATCCTGTCTTCCATTGCTGTCTGTGGAATCTGCACATTCTCCATGTGACCATGTGGGTTTCTCCTGGCTGCTCCAGCTTCCTCCCATGTCCCCAAAGTGCGGACTGACTAGTTACTGTAAAATTATCCCTAATGTAGGTAAGTAGCAAAAAAAGTTATCGAAAGAGAGTTGTAATGCAAGACAATGGGTTACACAAAAATCAAGGTGGGGGGAATTGACCAAAGAGATTTCTCTGCTGGAAGCTGGTGCAGACTTGATGGGGTGAATGGTCACCTATGGCATACTAACTTAACATTTGTAGCTATTATGTACTATTAAATCCTTTTGCATTGGACTTCAGAATTTCCAAAACACACACATCTACACATAACCATCGAAAAGGCTACAAGATGCACATGCAGCATTACGTTAGAAGTGGAAGTAGAATTATTACTATTTGTCAGTCCAGTGCTGGCTCACAAAGAGCCAATTCTAAAGATGGTTCTTTGACCTGAGATGTTGTCTCTTTCTCTTTGCACAGATACATCCTGACCTCCTGGGTACTTCCAGTATTT
>JAUZTB010000076.1:90191137-90202345 GCA_034780895.1 Rhynchobatus australiae
CTCAGTATTCACTGACCTATACCTGGCAAAACTTATTGCTGTTGAATATTCTCAGAACATCCAAGTGCTTGTTATTACACATTTAGAGAAATGAAAATTAGACTATAAAAATTCCTTAGTTTAGAAAATGGCTAAAAGCACAGTCTCATAAGAAGTGCAGAATAATGTAATGGCTGAACGGAGATATCAAAAGTATATTGTTGTATTCTGGTAACACTGTACTTAAAATTGCAATAGTTTTGTGTGTTCACTTGCAGGATGATACATATACGGAAAGTTATATCAGTACAATTGGTGTGGACTTTAAAATCAGAACAATAGAGTTAGACGGCAAGACCATCAAACTTCAAATTGTAAGTAATTCTAACTATTGGGGCATTCAAATACTTGAGTATATAGATTAAAAGACTAGAAATTTCCAAGAGGCCTATGCTTCATTGTTTTCTTATCTTTATGAAAATAATTTGGAAGCTTGCCGCCATGTAAATTGAACAATATAAACACTTGTTTGAACATGCAAACTTTTAGAAATGTAGATCTACAAGTTTTAGCTCCCACAGCTAGTGAATTGGTGCAAGATCTGGGCACTGAACTGAAAGATGGCAAATGATACAAAATGTAAATTCAATTGTTCTTCTTGTTATAGACTGGTTGTTTTGAAACAATTTTATTGCAATTTTAATAGTGTACAACCCACTACCCAAAGTTGAAGGGAATTTGTTCTTGCTTCTAGTGGGACACAGCTGGTCAGGAGCGGTTTCGAACAATCACATCCAGTTACTACAGAGGGGCACATGGCATCATAGTTGTGTATGATGTTACAGACCAGGTACAGTGTAACTAATTGTTGAAAGAACAAAAATAATTAAGGTGACAGATACAGTTACAAATCTGCTCTGGTGCTTTAAATTGAAGTTATTTCTGTCCTGAAATATCAATAGGTGTTGATTTTTTGATGGGAAAGTAGAAATGGATACATTTCCCATCTCTCTTTCACCACTCTCCCAATATAATTGCCTAATTTAGGTTGTGATTATTCTGTTGCTGAATTTTAACTGCTGTACTCTTCAAAATTTAATAATTTAAGTCAATTTTTTTTACCTTTTTGGTTCATATGGATTTTTAGAGTGTAGGTTGAACTGAGATTTCTAAAACAATGGGACACGAGCAAGATTAGAAATTGACAGGTTAACATAGTTTTCAAGTCTAAATGTATTAATCAAAGTTGTAAAATTTGATATGGAACATCTGTACTAATCTAAGTCTTCAAATTGCGATTGATAATTTGTTAGAATTATTAACAGTACAACTGTAGAACAGTATAACTTCATTGTGGTGAATAGAAAACCCCCTGCAAAATCAGTGTAATTGGAGCAAACAATCTTGGAGTCAGATGATAAATTGGTGAGCTCTACAAATGAACATTGGCAGAGTTATAGTCCAGATATATATAGTTTTAATGTTCCTCATTTGAATCACCAGTGGTCATGAATGAAGCCCAACTTCCAGAAGATTTGAGGCTTTAATGGACAGACATCCACTTCCTATTTGAGAACCACTACAGGAAGAAACATCAGCTTGGCCCAGTTGATGTTGTAGTTTAAATTCCAGCTGAGGAATTGAGTATAATGTGGTTGAAGATTTAAACACTCTTTTGTCTGAGGTGGTACTTTTTCAGATGAAATAAATGTGATTGTAAAAGTTCTCATGATACAAATGAACTTAAAACAGTACAGCACAGAACAATCCTTCATCCCACGATGTCTGTGCCAAACATGCCAATTTAAACAAAATCTCTTCTGCTTTAAGTTGATCCATATCCCTCCATTCCCTGTGTATTCATGTATGTCTCTACACTGTCCACAACACTAATCTTTGTGTCATCTGCAAACTTACTAACCCACCCTTCTGCCAGCCAGAATAACACCCTTCCATCACAACCCTCTGTCTTCTATGGACAAGTCAATTCTGAATCCAAACTGCCAAGTCACCGTGGATCACGTGCTTCTGGACCTGAAGGAAAAACGAGGGGTGCAGCATTCCTTTTTGCTAAAATAGATTACTTAAGCGTTCATAATTTTCTTTAAAATAGATTGCTCTCTTGTAGCCCTTGTGTACTCCACGTGGACTTGTTTTGAGGGAAGTGCAGCATTATTTTGTGTACAGTAAACTCCACAGCTAACAATTTGATGACTTGTTTTTAGTCATTCTGCTTGAAGAAATCTTAACCAGGATACAGCAACTCTTCTGTCCAGAATAGAACCACGGTATCTACTGTGATTACCCAAGAGAGCTGATGGGATGCATTGTGCCCAAGAATGAATGTTGCAGTTTCAGATATCTTGTTTCTTTTCTTTCAGGAGTCTTTTAACAATGTAAAACAATGGCTTCAGGAAATAGATCGTTATGCCAGTGAAAATGTTAACAAGTTATTGGTAGGAAATAAATGTGATCTGACAACAAAGAAGGTGGTGGATTATACAACAGCAAAGGTATGTTGTGTAAAGTCAATCTCTAACATGCTAGATTGTAAAACCAATATTGCTTTGCATTTTTATATTGATTACAGCATTGGGTATGTAAATATATTGAAGAAATAAATGTAAAAGGCAAACAAAAATAAAATGGAGAATTTGCCAGCTGCAACTTTACCTTAAAATCTATCTTGAATGTCTGAAAATGTAACTGCGCTCCCCTAAAAATTGTCTTTTTCCACTTTGGATCTTGAGATGGAGAATTAAATGCAGCCCAGTGTTAAATTTAAATGCAAATTGGGTAACTTATTGGCTTTTTTGAAGTTAGTGAGATATGGCAACTTGGGTTCAGTGCTGACCTACTGTGATGTTCATGTGGAGTTTGCAGGTCTCCCTTTGACTGTGTGGGTTTCCTCCTGCATCCAAAAATGTGCTGATTGATAGGCTTATTGGTCCCAATATAAATTCCCCCTAGTGTGTAGGATAGGGTAGAATCTCATGAGTTGGTAGGAATGTGGTGAGAATACTGTAGGATTAGCGAGAATGGGTGCTGGTCATTGTGTAGTCAATGGGCATGTTTCTATACTGTATGACCATGATTTTCACACAATGACAGCCTGTCTGGATGATTGCTCTATTTTTCTTTTGGCCTATTGTGCTCTTTCAGCTCGGTGGGAATGAAGACTTGTAGATAATTTACAGTGTGTTCTCTGTGCCCCAGTGCTACCTGTCCTCTGGGCCTTGAATGTTTTATGAATCAAAGGAGCCATTTCTTCATCTCCTTAACAAATAGATTAATTCCAAATTGTGAAAATACTATCTTTTGTTATAAGTTACTTAGTGAAACAAATATTTTATTGTTACTGGAACTGGTAAATTTGCCTTATTTTTACTGAGAATTAGAGGCAAGAGAAACATGAGGAATCTTTTAAAGTGTGGAAAATATCCTTTGGAAACTTCAGATGTACATTACATTTAATTTGATTGGGGGGAATAATGCTTTGCTCTCACACTGAAATAAGTGTTTATTTTTCCCCCTTGCACAAATCTTCTGAATGAATAGACGTGTGTAAATATAGTCAAGTACACAAGTGATTCTGAACAGCTATAAATACAGAAGTTTGGTTCCTTCTGATTTAGTCTGTCATGAGTTGAATGGGCCAATTTGGGGAACAGTCCAGTTAAAAAATCTTGAATCCATCCAAAACTTGTCATATATTAACTTGCAGTCAGTACCATTTAACTATCCTGTCTCCATAATCATGTCTCAGCCTACTAATGCCTCAGATGTAGAAATTTCACAGACGCACCCCCTCCCCCAGCTTTGTCATCTTCCTCAGACATTTCCAGTCTAAACCTTCCCAGATCTGATGGCCTCCACAAATGATTTTAATTGCTCCTCTATTTGCAGCTGTTTCTTTGGCCCTCACTCTGGCATTCCCTCAAACCACACTAGCTCTCCACCTCGGTACTTCCAGACTGTTCCTTAGAACTTGCCTTCAACCAACTTTTGTTCACCTGAGGTAGTCCTCTAATAACTCATATCAAGATTGGTTAAAACCCCTGTGCATGGGATGTTTTATTGCATTGAAAGCACTGTTTAACTCATTTGGAAAATGATGCACTATTGAAGCAAGTAGTATGTATCCACTCTCCCCATCAAGCATAAACAAAACGGTTGATTTGAAATAGTCATGTTGGTACGTTGCAGTAGCTCACAAAAGGAACCATGTCATAGTTTGGTATTACCTACTGGAGTAAATTTATATTGTGAAGTTGAGTCTCATGGTTGTGTGTACATATGTCTTAGAAATGCAAAATTAAAATCTGGCTGTTTTGTAGTTAAAAGCACATTTACAGATACTCTGGAAGGATGTGGGCTTAGTAAATTTATGGATCTCTTTCTTTGGTTAACAGGAATTTGCAGACTCCCTTGGGATCCCGTTTTTGGAAACCAGTGCAAAGAATGCAACAAATGTAGAACAAGCCTTCATGACAATGGCTGCTGAGATTAAAAAACGAATGGGTCCTGGAGCTACATCTGGTGGTTCTGAAAAGTCGAATGTAAATATCCAAAGCACGCCAGTGAAGTCGTCTAGTGGGGGTTGCTGCTAAGAATTTTCACAATCTCCAAATTTGATTTAAAAGGCCCAAAAGTAAGAAATGTTGCCTGAATTGTACTGTATGTAGCCACACTACTGCAGACTTGCCCCCTTGCCTCTTCCCTGCTCCCTTTCAGACACACAATCAGGCACTGAGACGCCAGTATTGGCTGGGATTTCCAACTCAAGTCTAACTTCATTTTCAGAACTGTTTTAAACTTTAAAGTGTGCAGGTCATTAATAATGTGCATAAATCTCATGTTAGTAGATTTTCATGCAGTTGGTTTATATTATAAAAATGATTTTGTTTATAATGGCATGTTTTAAATGTCAGCATTGGATGGATCTCTGAAGATGAAGTTTAGCCATTACTCATCAAGCAGCACAGTGTTTTGTCTTATTCATTGCCATTAATAAAATTTAGTAATGTTATGTCAGATCTGATTTTTTGCTAGTACTTTCTGTAGAGATACAAAAATTACACTGCATTACCTTCATATTCTCTGCATATAACTTGTGGCTGCAGGATATTGTAATTTGTTGCACATGTATAACATTAAACAACTGAAATGTTTAATAATATTGTACTTATACTTAATTTAGAACTAATGTGGTAGCATAGAATGGTCCACAAAGCTTCAAGGTCTGCAAGACAATGGGCTAAATTGCTGCAGAGCTTTAACTGTCTTAATTTATTCTGCATATCTCATTTGTATCTCACGAGATTTTTGGCTGTGGATGACAGTTTTCAGTATATAGATCACTGGTTAATAGCTTGTATTTATAAACAGCATATGTGAGCATAGGGACATTTGCTCATTGAACAGGTGCTCCAAACAGATCACATTTTTACAAGTGAATTTTGTTTATTTTTGTGGAATTTTGGAAACTGTACATCTGGATATTAGGTGGTTTTCTGCAGGAAGTTTCATAAGTTACCGTATCAGGCATGCTAACCATTTCATTTTAGGACTAGTCTAGGGACCCATATAATTTAAAATATTTTAAGCATGGTGAAGGTTGATTTAATTCAAATTTATTTTTACTCATTCTAAATAAAATGCTTAATGGCACTTTCCTCCATATTTCTTGATTTATTTTGTAAGTGTTCACTCTAAACTTTGGTAGGTATTTATGTTTGATTCCATACATTTTCTACTTTGATTTGCAGTCAGGAACATTTAAATGATAAAAATACATGGGAGCTGGTAAAAAGAACCATCTTTCAACTGCAACTTTGTTCCCTTAATAATGGGGATAATTCCCTTACTGCATTGAGATCAAGTTCAAAAGGTGCCCACTTTACTCTTAATCCATCCTATTTTGCACTAAACCACTTTCACAATCCCCTTGGCTGAAAATTAACAAGTTTGTACCTACCCAAGTCCAGGGTCAGCTCTGTTTTGGGAATTAGGAGCCACATCATTACCAGATTTTTAAACCATTTGGCTTCTCAACTAAGCTCTACCATTCTTTGGGAATATGGCTACTCTAGTACTTTTCTGTACTAATCTCAGTCTGATTCTTCTGATGGGTAAATGTCTGTGAACCTTTACTTGAATACACTCTGCAACAGCTCCCTTTCATAGAGAATGTCAAAACTTTACTAGTCTTCTCAGTTCTAAATGGCTGAAGCCTTATAGAAACCTAGGTCGAGGAAAATCAACTTCATGTAACTCTGATTAGACTACACTTGTACTGTGCCCAGTTCTGGTCACCTCATTATAGGATGTGGAAGCATTGGAAAGGGTGCAGAGGAGATTTGCCGGGATGCTGCCTGGTTTGGAGAGGAGGAGGATGAGGAAGACATGATAGAGGTATAGAAAATATTGAGAGGAATAGATAGATTAGACAGCCAGTGCCTCTTTCCCTATGGTTCTAATTCCATTCAGTTCTTCATTTAAGATGGAAACATTGGTTTGTCACTTTCCCCTTAAAATCTACTCAGACTAATGGATTAAAAACAAAACATTTTAATAAACAGCACTGCAAAGTTAATGTTACATTGAACCACAGTACACAAGTTCTGAATATAAACAAAGCATTTAAATTACCTGCATGACAGTGCAAAGTTTCAGTAATCAAGTTGCAAATTGTGCTGTAACATATGCAGAAAATGTAGATGCAGCAGAAAATTGTACAAGAGCAAATATCAAAAGTTAGCACAAGCTTTCACCACTTTACACTTTGTGGTGAAAGATGGTGTTATCACATCAAACAATATAGTAGGATGATCTGATACCTATGCCAAAGCTTTGTTTCTCCTGAAGCAAAGGCAGGCAGTAAGCCTTTGCCACTTCCACTTAGTTAACTATCTCCCTTGCTGCTTCCATGGGATTCTGGAGGAGGAGAACTGGTTTTAAACTAAACCTATGTAAATCAGAATTACTGTTGATTGCTTTCAGAATAAATAAGGAGTGGTGTGTTATTAGTCTTCCAGCTTAGTGCATCATTTAGAAATCTTAGTAGCAAGGAGTGACCATTAGAATCTCAACTCATTGTCCATCTAGAAATTCACTCAGTGTAGTACATGGTGTTGGCCATCAATAGGAACTGGTCTAGCTACAATTGAAAAGTTTAAAATACAATGATTCACCTCTGGTCAACGTGAATTTGACCAGTTTAGAAGTTTAATTAAATTATAGTATTAAAAGTAAACAGCACTTGACTGCATAAAGTTAAGAGCTTTTTAAAAAGAGAAAGTTAATTGCAGGAAGTATATGCCCATGTATACTCCACAGGTATGTTTTTTCACCTCCCAAAACAAAAAGAATGTACAAATGTAAATCATTCCTCAAACTTGAGTTATCAGGAGCTTCAACATCTCACTGCTATTTTAATTTGGATGATCTAAGTTCATGTGATTTCAGACATCATGATGTTCCTCAAAGCCACTTGCAATCTTCACAGTCTGAAAAACAAAATTTTGCCATCTGAAACTCACTGCAAATTAAGTATATCCTGTAAACAAGTCTTAATTTAAAGACCTCAAATCAGTCTGGTGTACCAGTATTACATTCATCAATAGAAAGTAAAAACAGGAGGTTGAAATGAAGTACGCATGTCTATATATACACTGCCAATGATGTTTTAAAAGTAATAAACATTAATTCACATGATCAAATGAATAGCAAAAGGAAATATTGGTAAACTGATCTCAACATCTTGTTTTCCACTGGCACAACAGCTGTTAAAAGGAAAGACTAGCTCTAATGAAGTTAATCATATGCTCTGACTTTTATAGATTGTCATTTCAAACACAGCATCACTGAAGCCAGAAAAATATATGTTGTTGTAAATTATTCAGTAAACCTTCAAATTAAAATTCTGAATCCCCAATCTTGTTGAATTCAAGTTTAGAAATGTTAAACCACTTGGTTTGATCCATGTCATGTTTTGCTGTGGAATGAAACAGCTTGTATAGCTATTACAGTTTTCAAAATGGAAGTAAACTTACTCAGGCTTTTTCAATGTTTGAAATCCTGTAGAATCTTCAGAATGAGATTTTAAAACACCAATCAGGAAAGTACTTCACTTACTGTAAAATGCTTTAAATGTCCCGAGGCACTACAGAAAAAAGTTTTTCATAGCCAGGAACTTTTCAATGAAGGTGGAATAAATTTGTTAATTCATAGACTTCCACTTGCTCACTACTCTATACTGCCCTCTCATGGAATTCATTTGCAAGCCAGGGAGAATTATTTGTAGCACTCAAAAGTTCTTTTTTAACCAAGGAAATTTAGTAGCATCAAATTTAAAATGCATTTTTACTTTGGGGATTTGCCAAGAAGCATGCTGGGGCTTCACTTAAATGTTAATTTGGAAGTCATGATGTCTGCACAATGGAGATGTGCCATTTCCTGTTTAGGAAAGGATTTCCTGTTTGCCCAATCACACACAAATGAACTGCACATTTACAGAATGTAGGTGTAAGATCATTCAAAGGACACGATAATGTTAAGCTACATCATTTCAAATCTCTACTTCATCCTGCCTGATTTAACTAACTACCAGGAGAGTTAGCCAGGGGTTTTCTAATGGGATTCTCTCTGGATGGGATGGGATTGGGGGGGGGGGGGGGGTGGAAAAGAGGGAGGGGTGAAAAGTAGTACTACAGTAATGACAAGCAGTAAGGAAGCAACAACCAGCTTACTTGCCATCTCAGTGTAGAGTCAAACATGGTAGCATTTGACTGAATTTATGGAAGCAACCACCTTGTGGCAAATTTTATACTGAAAGAAAATATCCAAGTAAAATCTTGTAAACCCAAAACTAAATTAAAATACAGCTATTATGAGAACGTCAAACCAGTTTGAACTTATTTTTTTAAATCCCAGGATGGGGAAGGGAGGAGACAGAGGGAAATGTACAAACATCTCCACAGATCAGTTGGGCCAAATGACCTGCTTTTTCTTCAAAATAAAAAAAATTCTCAAGCTGCCATTGTGATACTGGCAAACATTTGCTTTAGATCATTACACTATTGACATAATAATGTAAAACCATAGTGACTCATTTGGAGGCTTTGATTTCTAAAGGAAACAGAGACAATGGATATCATAAAGCAAGACAAAAGATGAAAATCAAATGAAAAACAAACAGAAGATGCTGGAAACACTCAGGAACAGCTTCTTTCCATAGAGCCTGCTCGAATTAACGTACAAGGTCAATCATCCTTCATCAGAACAATTTGTTGAAAGGTCTTTGTTAACCATTCCTCTTTCCACTTGCCTAACCCATTGACTATTACCAGCATTTTCTGGCTTTGAGCAAAAGGAAAAAAAAATCTCAGTGCTGCTTTGGCCACACTCCTATCAAATAGTTAAGTGGTGCCCCACGACAGAAAAATACCAAGGTGTCTTAGAGTCAAATTGCTAGATTGCCCCATTCACCAGTTTATTTTCAGTAAATGATACAAGCAGTGATGTGGACTAGCCATTGAAGAGAAAATCCAGCTCACCTTTTACATGAAAAAACTCTCGTCACCAGCACAATTGGAGTAGAAGCTGGCCAAACTGCCCTTCAACACTATCCCATTCAATTAGTTCATTAGATGCATCATTCAACATTTGCAACCTATCCACATTTTCTGATTCTCGATCCAAAAATCTTAGTCTCATACATACCCTTTGCATGAAGTTCCAAAGATGAAAGTCAATCACGAAAGGAATTTATTTGCATTCTAAATGCAAATGAAAAATCAACATATCTTTAGAGCCAAGGTAATTCCCCAGATTCGCACATCTCCTCTAATCCAAAAGAATTTATGAAGTTTTGTTTTTAAGTTATATATACCCCAGCTCTCAACTTTAACACAAGGTTTTTCTTTCCAGGGAATTCACCTCCACCAATAGACAGATAGAGCAAATGACGACATTCGGCACATTCCACAATTTACGAGACAACATTCGAAGTGTATTTAAGTTATTTCTTTACCGGTGTCAACTGCCTCTCGAAGCCAGCAGCTTCAAGTTCATGTTGCTTGGTTTCCAGGTCATCTTTGACCATATTCATGGCTGTGAGAACAGATGAATACAGATGTGCAGCATGTCCATCAAGTTTCTTGGATTGTCTTGCTATCAATTCGAGTGTCTCCTTAAGAACTAAAATGATAGCAGAATGTTCAGAAAAAAAAAATCAGCATTCAAAATAGTAGTCTTTATTGCTATAAAGCCTTGTTAAAATTTGGATGTTGGAATAGCAACTAGACTCCAAAGATACTAAACATCCTTTTAGGGATATTTTATTACATGGAATAATAATGTGCAGGTTATACAACCATCACTGAAACAGATTAGCTGTTATATTAGCTCTTTACTGTTTATGGAAACTTATTGCATGTCAATTGACTGTAATGTTTCCTACCTGCAACAGCATTTCAGCTCAAAACTATTCCATTGGCTGTAATGAACTTCAGAATATTTTACCACTTCATCCCATGTGTCTCCTTAAAAACTGCTCATTTTGCAGTCTCTCTCGTAATACCACCTCTTCTAAGATCCTTCTGAAAACATCTGGCCTCAATCTTTTGTTTACCACTTCTCCTTTGCTTCAGAGTTCACTGTATTTGATTAAGCTTCTGAAGCAGCATAGAATGTATTGAAACATTAAAGTGCATTATTTTGGGGCAGAAAATGTCAGCAAATTCCACCACTCTACAGATGTATTTGTTTGTTTCTCAAAGAGTAAAAATCTGGCCATTTTTCCCGATTTTTTTCTTCATTCATATTTTCAGGATCCCAAAATCTGTGACGGCATAAACAAACCTCCAGCAAGATCCTACAGCAATATCATTCCCAGAAAAAGCAGTAGATATTGTTTACTTTTGTGCAAAAGTTGAGTCAATGGACTCCTAAGTTTAGGGATCTGTGCCAAGTGAATAGAGTTAGAATATAGATCAGCCATGATGTCATTGAGACAAATTAGGCACTGGGGAAGGTCACAGCCCATTGAGCCTGCTCTGCCATTTAGTAAGTTCATGACCAAGCCAAGAGCAACTTCAACATTCCCATCAAACCCCCACAGTTATTTACTCTTTTGCTTATCCATAATTTATCTACCCATCTAAAAAATACTCAAAGGTTCTGCTTCCATTACCTTCTGAGAAGGAGACTTCCAAAAACTCAACAATC
>JAUZTB010000076.1:90353596-90364629 GCA_034780895.1 Rhynchobatus australiae
ATTAATGTTTTATCCAGCACCTCTGATAGTGCAGAGGTCTCAAAGCATCGCACTAAAGTGTCAGCCTGCATTGGAATGTTAACATTCTCATTTTTGTTTACAAAACTCTTGACACAATCACGTCTCCTGATTTTTGTAATTTTCTTCAGCCCCACAACCTTTTGAGATTGCTGCACCCTTCCAATTGAGTTTCTTAATTATCTTCAATAGTAACCACCATTAATCCTCCCAGCCATACTTTTTACTGTGTATGCTGCACCCTACTGATCCAATATATCAGGTGAAACTTAAGGAAACTGTATCCTTTGGGGGAGAAAATGCATTCCTACCTAAGGATTTGACACATAAGAAAATCACCTTTTTTTTGACATGTTCTGTATCAAACATCTCTGTTATTACAAATATCAACTTTAAATGCTAGCACAACATCCCAGACAGGATTTGCCTGTCTTGGAGACACCATTCAAAGACATGAGGAGATAACATGTTATTACCACCGACCAAATTAGCCTGGCTTAGGCATGTGGTCACTGCAGTGCTTGGAATCTTCATCCAAAAAAAAAGTGACCACTGAAATTCAGAGTAATTATCTAGGCTGTATATCTTTGCACTTTGGATAGATAAGTGGAATGTAGATATGATCTTCAGCAGAACCAAATGTTTTTCCACAAATCTTTACTAGCTTAATAGTTAACTTGTTTACCTGCTTTGCCTCCTCTTTCCTCATGTAACTGCAACTTTCTATTGCCCAGTGGTCAGTATCACTAACAAAAGGCAGGGAGCCTGATCAAATTACTGGTAGCCAATATTTGACTAAAGTATACACGACGACATAATATCACTCTAAATTTCCAAACCATCAATCACACAAATTTTGTTCAGCAATATGATTGTAGAATGTGCTGCTGGCAGGCTTTCAGTTTCTTGATCTTACTACATCAGCACGTTAGCCAAAAGTCTTTGAGATTACCGACCTAGAATTCCTTTCAGATTCTGCCAAGTAAAGGCACTTCAACAAAAAGCTGATTGCTAAACACAAAGATGCACCAGCCGCATGTTTAATGAATGTCATTAAATTTCTTCTGGGTCCAGTGTGTGTATGACATGCTTACACTTATGCAAGAAGGTACCCAGACATGCATAATGGCATCCAATGGCAAATAATGCACAGCTGAACACCGTGTGTGCAAGATTAAGTGGAAAAGGTCACTCTTGAAAATTTTAGGAAGAGGCAGGCGTCTACAATGTTTGTGAGGCCTACAAGGTTCATTGGGGGCTTGCTAACCAGGTCTGTAATCGTACTACCATCAAGTAGTTCCCCTGTATAAAACTGTATTTAATCCTCACTGTGTGCTTGAACATCACCCTGCACCCTTCTCCAACCTCCCAAGCCCAAGCTCACTACAGACCATGGCCAATCACAGCCCTGATTCTCTCCTTCCCCATCTCAGTGGCAGGTTCCAACCCTGAACCTTCCAGCCAATCGAGGTGCCCTTTCAATTCCTGACCTAATCCTCAAGATCCCAATGCTCCTCTCCTTACTGAAGATCCCACTTTCTTAGTTCCCAACCACAACCCTTACCCTACATCACTTGAGCCATGACCCATCTGAGTTGCTCCAGCCAAGGAAAGGTCTTCATTGCACAAAGTGTGCAAGACTTGTGCTATTACACATAACATTTTGGGCCTGATGGACAGTAGGATTTTGCATGGGGAGGGGTGGGTGGTACACATAAAGCATATGAGGACCAACTGCACACTCCTGACTTAATGCACCTCTCTCAGGAGCTATATTCTAGGCCATCATATGGGAGATAGGAGCTTGCCCATTTAGCATTGGAACATTTTATTGTATGGTGGCTTTAAATGTTGTAGTGGCTGATAAGGAAGGATAAAATTAAAACAATCCTGGATAGGTTTATCTTTGCTCACCAGTACTGAACATAATATCAGCTTCCTGCCTTCCTTCCCTGCCATTATTTGGTGCCATTGGACAGCTAATTTATAGTGCCCAGTTAGTGCTGGTGACTAAAGGGAAATTGCTATGCCATGTAGCTTTCAGATTTTACTTTTTTTTTAATGTTGGACAGATCTGAATAATGTTACATCTGCGGCAAAGGCACAGGGCACAGAGCTCCTTGAAGGCAGCAGAAGCTGGAGGGTATAGCTGATGGTTGACTAGTGATGGCCAATGGTCCTGCTGAAAGATAAAGTCAAGACCTGTGGAGCCCTGTGTTCATTTCAGTAAATCAATCAGTCATGAGTTTCATATATCCCTAATATGAACATTAAATCACACATCAAGCATCAGGTTTCACAGATTTGGTAAGCATGTAATAATGTAGTGGTACCTAAAATATATAGTTAAACAGATCTCCTGAGAGTTTAGTTTATAATTCAGTTTTAGATGTTTATAAATCCAAACATATATTATAACCTGCTCATTTTTATATATTTCTCCTAATCCTGCTATATGACAATCCACAAAATTTGCAAATCAAAATTGTATAAATATTAAAATGCAATTCCATGTTATGCAATATAAGTTGGCACTTACAGAACAGGTACAGGTCATTCATACCAGCTGGGCTGCATCAGTATTTATGCTCCAAACGGATCATCTCTAGTTCCTCTACAATATAAGTTATTCCTTTGTCTTTCATGTGCTTATCTAGCCTCGTCTTCACCTGATTACCTCTATTTAATCATATGAAAGAATTTGGTTGATTTACATTTTAACAATAACTTCAGTTTTAACAATTTCTCTTTTTTTGCACAAATACGTGTATCCCCCCTTATTTTGTTGTCTTATTGATAACTTCACATCTAATTGGTATTCCACCAAGCAGACCGTTTAATTATAAGTCTTCTTTGATCAGCACTGCTTCCTATCAGGCCTTTTGCAAACCCAACCATTTTACCTGTTTATCAACTGATTAAGGTTCTCTGAAATATCAGAAATAGTATTTGCTGATTAGTCCTTTAATTAAATTTACTGAAGTGACTATACTGGCCACAGCTTTCAAGGTCAGCCAAGTTCAACAGCTATTAGCTATTGTATTAAATTGAATTAAACTCCTCCACTAAAAAAAACTAAAGTTTTATATTTCCAGAACATAAAGAGAAATCAATACAGCAAAAATTATCAAACTTCAAGGCAATCTGATTAACTCTCTCCTCATATTTTAACTTGTGCATTTGTGTGAAATTGAATCACTAAAGTTGCAGCCAGTAAAGACCCAAATCCATTGATGTTATGGGGAACTTTGGCCGTCAAGGTGACTGGTGTTACAATGTCAGTGGTGGAGGTGAACCACCGATTGGGTTGCAGCTTGTGACACAACTCATTGATGGCTTTCTCGGTGAAGTAAAGCCTTTGTCCTTGAAGCATCATGTGTCAGCTTCCATGAGCTAGGTACTAAGCCCTTCATGCTCCCTGACCTTCCAATAATCCCTTATTTCCCTTTTTTTCCTTTTCCTCTTCAAAATAAAACAAAATTCAAGAGTATTCCCACAGCAACCACTTGCATTTATAGACTACCTTTAATTTCAGACATTGACAGGACTGTTATCAAAAAATTGATACCAAGGTACACAAAATAATTTTAGAATGGGTGTCCAAAAGCTTAGTCATAGGGGAAGGTTTTAAGGAGTGTGTTAATGGAAAGAGATTGAGTAAAAAGGGTGGAGAGGTTTAGGGAGGAAGTTGTAATACTTAAGACCCAGGGACCTGAATGTACAGCCGTTTTTAGATTTCGGAAACAATTAGATTTAGGGTTGCTCAACTGACTTAAATGACAGCATGGCAATGCACTCACCTGGTTTAGGTCAGTGCTTGCATGACTGGCCAGAAAAGGTGGCTAAAATTGCCCAAGCCAATAAATAGACAAAGAAGAGGCATAATGCGGTCTGTCCAGTTTGGATCTGTACTTCCCAATAGATTATTGATTGTTTTTGCACCTAGCAGAAAATAAGGATGCAGACAATACTTTGCAAATTTTTCACTTAATCATCAAAAATCCTTCAACATCAAAAATGGGACAACACTGAGGGATGCTGCTGTTTTGGAGGTGCCGTCTTTGTACTGAGATAGTAAAGTTTGGTTGCATCTGGCTCTCAGGTGGACGGCACTATTGGACAGGAAGCAAATCAGTTATGGCATACTAGGAAACAATTACCCCTCCAGCAATGCGATAAAAAAAGTTACCATAACGTCTGTTTCCAACTTATTTACCGCTGTTACCACTTACACCTCCTCAGAACCCTTTCTTTCTTTGCTTGTTCTGTTCCTAGACCCTTTGCCCATTTAATGTCTCTTGTTTTCCACCCCCTCTTTGCACTTCTCTTTTGTCCTTTCCTCACTTTCCCCGTCTTAGATTCAAAACTTTGCAGATTCTGGTGAAAAGCTAGCTCTGATTCGCTCACTGCTGCTGCCTAACCTGTAGAGTGTATCCCACATTTTTCTATCCTTTATTTACATCATTGCTGTTTCTAGGAGCTTGCTAAACACAAATTTGCAACTGCTTTTGCTATAACAGTGACAGACTCAAAAATACTTCATTTGCTGTGAATTTTTGAGGACAGAAAGTCAGTGCTTTCTTTAAAAGTAGAAATATAAATACTTTGGTAAGTCTGGGTTCCTCAGAATCATGGAAAGAATGAAAGACTTGTATTTACAAACTGTCTTTCAAGTCCCTTTTAAAGCATTCTAAATGCTTTGCAGCCAATGAGAGACACTGAATGCAGTCATTATTGTAATATAGTAGATCAATGGAAACTAATATGCAATACAACTGGTGGCTGATACTCTCAAGCTTGTTTGGTGCTAGCAACCAAAGGCAAAGTTTCCCTGAAAGAATCATATAAAAAGTTAGAAGCCACGCAGTTCATTGGGCCTATGCTAAATCTATCCAATTGGCCCCAGACCCAGAATGATTCCGTACTCCATCTGGAGCTAGCTAATTGTTCTCCCAATCTTGCTGCTCTTTCACTGTAGCCTTCTAAACTTTCCACTTCCAAGATTTTATGCAATTCACTTTTGAAAGTTATTATTGAATTTGCTTCCAGCTACTGAAGAAAATGGTGTGCAAAAATAAGTAGAGGGTAAAAGTGCAGAAGCAAATCCTTTATTTCACTTCACAGTGTCAAACTGGTCTAATATTTTTAACACGGGCAGGATAAATGGAATTGGTGAAGAAACTAAAAAAGGAACCTGTAATCTACAATCAAAACAATCAGGAAGTGAAGCTACTACTTGTTGGGCAGGGGAAGACTGTTTCCAGATTTGGCCTGTTCTCAAAGATAATTATATATCTTTTGCAGGCAGTGTTCTGATGACTCAGAACATGGAGGTGTACTCTTTGCAGTAATTAGCCATGAAAGGAAAGCTGAAAAGAAAAACAAAAGGAATATTTGTCAACTTCTAATCTTTGAGCAAGCTTCTGGTCACCTGCCTGAAAAACTCCTGGTGTAAAAGTTTGTTTGACAATCACTCCTGTGAAGCATCTTGGAAGATTTTGTTATATTAATTGCAATGAATAAATGTACACTGTGGTCATTGATTAAACTATCCATTTAGTTCCAGATTTGGCAAACTTTTGGGCGGTGGGGAGGGGCAAAATCATTTTCCTCTTTCCCCTTCCCCAGTTCTTATATTAATTGCTTTAAATATGTAATCTCTGGATGTCAGGGACAGGAGTTTCTCCCCGTGTACTCTATCAAAATCACTCATAATTTTTTTGGTCTTCCTTTAGCCTTTTTGTCCTAAGGGGAACAAATCCAGCTTCTCCAATCCTGCCACTTCCTTCAAATCTATCATTCCTGGTGTCATCTTGGTAAATGCACACTGAATCCTTTCCAGGGCCTTGACAGCTTTGATAAATACAGTCCTCAGAACTGGACATAATACCCTGGCCAGGGCACAGATAGTGATCTATCAAGATTCAGCATAACTTCTTTGACTTTGTATTCAGTATCACTAATTACAAAGCCAGGGGTTCAATACACTTCCCTGTCTGTCTTATCCACTTGAAGATTTGTCTTTCCACAACCATATGGACCAAAATAAAGAGCAAAGTTATTTTTCAGGGGAAAAAGAAGGAAAGGATGATTGGGTGAGAGAGAGAGATGAGGCTAGGCTTGCATGGACCATTAAGACCAGCTTAGACCTGTTGGGATGAATGGTCTATTTCTGTCCTGTAAATTCCAGGGATTACTACTGTTATAACATGCTATACAATATACTACATTACATTGGTACCTTGTTTAGCACTATCCTGCAGAATATTGATTTGTTGTTCTGCTTTTGGTGCTGGAGTCTAAAGGATCACAAGTCCACATCTTCCTACACTTTAAAGAAGGCATCTCCCTGGGAAGTGTGCTATTATGCTGGGTACCTGGGTGCTGGAATCCTGACGCAGAACCCTGCTGTCTGTTGACACTCCCCCAGCAAGGAATCACCCCGCAGTTCGATGTGGAGAGGCCGCCCGTGTTGGCTGAAGACACAGGAGACTACAGATGCTAGAATCTGGAGCAGCAAACAATCTACTGGAGGAAATCAGTGGGTCAAGCATCACCCATGGGAGGAAAGGAACTGTCGAAGCTTCAGGTCGCAACACTGCATCAGGACTGTGAGGGTTGATGTTGGGTGGTTGGCGCAAGTGGTGTGACCACTCAGTGCTGAGATCTGGGACTTAGGGCTGCAGCTTGGCCGTCAACAGTGAGTGCAAGCCATTGCTGGGGACTAGTAGCGGCTCAATGACCAGTGACTGCTGTTGATGCTATTGTAGGGAAATCTCCAGACTGTAGCTAGCTGTGCAGGCGAACAAAGAGAGGAGGAGGCAGCAGCCTCCATCGCCTCCAACAGGAGGTGATGAGAGTGACTGTAGTATCCGGGTGGTCTGTACACACATGCAGTAGGCGCTGCCAGTTCCCAACAATGGATCACACTCACCGGGGTGCAGCCCTGAGCCCCACATTCTCAGCACTGATTGTTCCCACTGCTTGTTCCAGCTCCTTAATGTTAAGGGCATTTCTGGAATGCCCTTAACATTAAGGAGCTGGAACAAGCAGTCCATATTTCGACAAAGGCTGCACTGAACTCTAGAGCCCACACTGAGCATCAGACTTGGCCACTTTGGTCATTCTTGGTAAGTGCCCCTTGATATTCTGACACCATTCATCTTTCAGATTGATAGGAAAGTAGTTGTCCACTTTGCATTTTCCCTATTTTTTGAGGACAGAATATAACTGAGGAAACTTTCGCGTTATTGGGTGGGTGCCAGTCTTGGCAGATCTTACTTTGAGTTGAGCCCAATTCTGGAGCAGTATTCTTATCACAACAACTGAATGTTGTTGGGACTTGTAGCCTTTGTTGAACACAATGCACTCAGCCACTTCTAGATATCACTTTGGAATCAATGGAATGAGCTGAAGACAGGCTGCTGTGATAGTTAAGACCTCTGGGTGAGAATGAGAAGGATCAATCATTCCACTGCTTTAGCTGAAGATGGCTGCAAACACCGTAGTCTTGTATTTTGCATTTACTTGCTGGGCCAGGGATGTCGCAGTTCTTGGAATCTCCTCCTTGTATGGTCCACCATTATTGACCAAATATGGCAAGACTGGAGGGCTTTGATCTGTTGTCTATGGAATTATTTAGCTCTGCCTTCTTCATGGTGCTTCTACTGTTTATTTTGCTTGTTGCCCTATTGTAAGTGGTAGCTTTACCACATAGCCATTTCTTAGAACAGTTAGTGCTGTTGTATTCTTCGAACCAAGGTTGGTTCCCTGGCTTGATGGTAATTGCAGAGGGAGGGAGATGTCACTCTGTGAGGTTACAGATTGTGGTACAGTGTAATTTTGACTTGGCCAACAGTGCTTAATGGATTAACACACAAAGCGATGGAGGAACTCAATGGGCCAGGCAGCATCTGTGGAGGGAAATGGACATTTGACGTTTCAGGTCGAGGCTCTTTATCTGGACTCAGATGCTTACTGCTTTTGAAATAATAAATGTGTTCCAAGTTTTGCCTAAATGCAGCACTCTTTGTATTTATGCCACAAAACATGATGGATGTTGTCCTCGGCAAGAAAATTATCCTCATCTCCACAAGGACTGTGTGGTGATCAACACCAGGGCTGTTAGGTAAATTACTGAAGATGAGTCAAGTGGATTTTTCCATTTTGTTGGCTTATGGAGCTTCCTCCTCCGATTAGTTGATTAATTGTCTACCAACATTCATTCACTATATCAGGTCTATTCAAGGCAGAAATAGATTTTTGGACCACTGAATAATTGAGGGCTATGGGGATCAGAAAAGAAAGTGGGGTTGAGGCAAACAATTGGGTCTGCAAAGATCTTACTGAATGAAGGAGCAGTCTCGAGGTACCATGTGGTCTATTCCTGCTCCTATTTCTTGTGATCTATGCCCTTACGTTGGCCAGTTTGGTCACTAATACCTTTAAGTGTTTGCTTCATACCTGAGAAAGGGTACAGTGTGATCCATGTCTTGGCTGGTATCTGCAGTCGATGAACAGCACTTCAGCTAACCCTTCTCCTCCTTAAAATAATGGCAAGGTTGGGCATATTGTAAAGTGAAATCTTTATGACTATTACCACAATTGTGAATATTAATTTACATAATGGTTGCCAAAGCACATTAAGAGAATGAAACTTCTTTCTGATTGTGGAATTCCCATCAGGGGACCTGAATGTCTACTGTGCCCTTTGCTTTGGGGAAATTTGACAAAGAGTGCTGCAGCTTCTGATGCTTCCAAACGTTTCCCAGGGGAAAGTGATGAAGTAATTTGCCCTGGAAAATATGACATCCCTCTCACCTGCTTTATGCATCGGTGCACAGCTCAATGAATCCAGTTGTATGAAAGTTCAAGGCCGGTTTCATTTTTGGGTTTACCCATATTACTGTGCCTCTCTTTGACTGTGTCTGATAGTCAGGGTGAAGGAGTTGATGTAACTTAATGTTTTCCTCAATAATCTAGCCAGCAAATAAATATCTCAAAACTCAGGATCCTTAGTACTTAAAGTGAAATCTTTTCCTCAACAATTATTTTGCCAATTTCCTCACCTATCTTGTTCCCCATGAAGCTGCTGACTCTTTGCTGAGGTTCATGGCTGTTCCCATCAGCCACCCAATGATATGTTGCTTTATCTGTGTGTGTAGGTGGTTTGATTAGCTGTAGATTTTATCACAATGAAACCTTTCTTCTGCTCACACAATGTCAAGATTCCACCAGAAGTCACTGGACGTTGATCGATCACAAACCCAATGTACCAACCCAAAAGCACCTTGATGACTTCTGAGATCCTCTAAAGCAGCACAGACAGGAAAAGTTATTGCTTCTATGTAAAATGTAGTTCTGGGTTGAGTTGACAGCACATGAGGCTAATCACGACCAATGGCTATTAATGTCTTAATATTCAATAAAGATATCCTCTGGCTAGTGTAAAAAATTGGAACTGATGTTCTGATGAACAAATACACTTCAGAAAAGTAACTATTCAGTCTTGAGTCCTCTAGCAGCCATGTATATAAACTAAACATTATCGCATAGGGAATCTTACTGGAACATTGTCACTATTCTCATCTGGAATGGCCTTCTTCCCTTTTGCAATTGAATTGTGGTAGGAAATGTAAAGTGCCATTTCAATTTACAGCTTTCAACTTAAATTTTTAAAATGTATTTAAATTTTATTTACAGTGTGGTAACAGGCCCTTCCGACCCAACGAGTCCGCGCCGCCCATTTTTAAACCCATGTTAACCTACCAGTACGTCTTTGGAATGTGGGAGGAAACCGGAGCACCCGGAGGAAACCCACGCAGACACGGAAGAACATACAAACTCCTTACAGACTGCGACGGGAATGGAACCCCGATCGTTGGCACTGTAATAGCGTTGCACTAACCGCTATGCTACCGTGCTGCCCGCTTCAACTTCAACCTAACTCTGCTTTTCTAATATTTGTTCAGGGAGCTCAATTCCTTGGGCTTTGAGTATTTTCATTTTAATTTCTGTCTCTAAACATTCTCAATGTTTCCTGGCTTCCTTTGATTAAATTTTCCAACCTTCAATGACTTCTCACCACCACCCTGCATTTGACACAAGGGATCTGCAATTCACCTCCGTTGATAGTGCAAAAACTAGTGATCCCACTTTGGCTTCCTGTTACACATTCATCACATGTTCAGCTCCACTGAAATAAATGTAGCTGAATGGACGGTTGAACATATTAACAAAAAATGTATTTATATAGCACCTTTCTCAACTTAGGATGTCCCAAAACACTTTCCAAGTGGGAGCTACTTCTGAAGTGTCATCACTATTGTAATACAGGAAATATGGCAGCCAATTTGTAGACAGTAATCTCCCACAAACAGTAATGCAATAAGTGGCCCAGATAATCTGTTCTACTGACATGGATAGAGGGACAAATATTGCCCAAGACACTGGGAATAACTTTCCAGCTCTTTTTTGAAATAGTGACATGGTATCTTTTAAGTACATTTGAGAGGACAGTCCTCGGTTATACATCTCATCTGAGAAATAACGCCGCTGAGAATACAGTGTTTCCTTGGTACTGTACTGGAGTATCAGGCTAGGTTCTTGCGAGCAGGTCTCTGGAGTGGGACATGAACCCATTACCATCTGAGTCACAGATGAGAGGACCACCCACTAAATCATGGCTGGTACTTGGAGCAGCTGGTGCTGAACCACCAGTTTACTTTCCGCACTATAGCTTCTTCAGGCAAGGTAGAAGGTTGCCGTCCAGTAAATATTTCCAGACAGCAACAATATCACCGAGTAGCCTCAGGAGAATGATGATCTTTTACATTTCCTGCTACCAATTAAACTAAAATTATTCACTAACAACAGCTGAAAGATGAAAGCCAGCTTGTCTGCAGATTCTTGAAAAACTAAAACATTTTTTTTGGTAGTTTCCAGATAAAACCCAAAATCACACTCCTAAGTGTGATCCCTGGCACAGTTTGCTTCCTGTGAGTGTCATAGGACTC
>JAUZTB010000076.1:90428586-90442136 GCA_034780895.1 Rhynchobatus australiae
GCTAAGAATAAGATAATTTGTTTGCTGTTGTATTTTTAATTATTTTAAAGTATTTTTAAACAACTTATTTTAAAATTTACAAATTTTATTTTAACTTGATTATGAATGCTTGTGAATGTCAGGGACATTCAGAGACATTCCAGAAGCATGACTGCTTCAACAGATGGTAAACTGGGGTGTGGCTTTGCCATCTGTTGAAGGCGATCTCAGTGGTTTTTGTGTGCAAGGCTTGTTCTGGCCCACTCATGTGACTGGTTTCATCCTGTGAGACTTCGTGCCACACAGGCCAGAACTTGGTTAATTTGTTTCCAGGAATGCTTTCGGCCAGCAAGAACAGCCTTGTGGATTTGGACCGGTTAAGTACAGAGCAATGGGGAACAGGAGGCAAGTGAAGGCCCCACTCAACAAATCCAGTCTCTGCAGTCAGATATGTATCCTGGTTTGGGATATGTTGTTTTACTCCACTCACCCCCACCACCCATGTCACAGAATGCTTCAAATAGACTAGAAATTGAATGCCTTGATTGGTTTATTGCTATAACTTCCAAGCTATGGCTCAAACCCCTACTCCAGTAAACTCAAGATGACATCTGTTTCTGTAGAATGGATTCGTGCACAGCTCTGATCAGTAACAAGTGAAATTGTTAGTGATCCTGTACACCACTGAGGTTCTTGGGTCCTGGTTGCATGAGGTGATAAGCACTTGAGAGAATATTTTAGAATAATGTAACAGACGGAGGCATATGGTCCATCTTACCTGTGCCAGCTCTTTGTTATTAACCTTGCTCCTTTTTCTCTACCTGTGCCTTTTGATATATTTTTCCTTCAACACTTATCTAGTTCACTTTTAAGTTCATGATGAATCAACTTCAGGCAGAACATTCCAGATTACAACAACTTTGTGTTCTTCAAAGTAATTGTTCCTACATGTCAGCCCTTGTTCATTTGGCCAAGTCCATGTACTCTGGTTCCTGAGCTGTCTGCCACAGGAAACAATTGGTATGACAAGGGCCTGTGTGGCATATTGACCATTCAGTCTCTGGGGGTGACTCTCACAAGGCAAACAAAACAAAATGGACCAGTCTCTGCAGGTTTCATTGGTTACACATTAAAGGGGCTAGAGCACACTCTGACCCCTACGCTCAACTGTGCTGAAACCTGCTGACCAAACCCAGCTTGGATCAAAGTGACGATGCAATGTGTGAGTCAAAATCAACTGCAGATGTTAGAAATCTGAAATAAAAGCAGAAAATGGAAGGAACACTCAATAGTTTAGGCAGCATGTGTGGGGGGGAAAAAAGAAAGTGAGTTAATGTTTTGGTGATGATTAATGCAGAGACTGGAAGCTGATGAAGCAAAGGAGTGTCACCCTGAATGTTCCTTTCTCCATTTTGAGCTGTCTTGGGCCGGGGATCCTCACGTTGGGATGTTGCACAAGGAAGCTGGCCGAGAGATCCATTCTATTTAAATGGAAGGATCCTATACCTCCTACCACATTTCAATGGTTTTCTCAAACTATAACATATCTAAACTTAGAAAAAATTAGGAGTGGTACTGTTGATCCTTTGCTTAAATTTGAGGAAATTTGGAGCCTATTTATTCAGTATTTCCATATGATGTAAGCAGATCTTTTTCAAATCCCTTTCAATAACCTTCTATTTGAATATAGAGGTGCGGAGCTAACGACATAATAATGTTTTCCAACTGAAGAAATAACAGTCCAGCTTTTTTGAAGTTTTTGGTTTGATTTTGTTTTTTTTAATTTTGGGGTTCTCTTTTCATAATCAAATTTCTTTTCAAATTCTTTCTTGCCATGTTCATTTAGTAAGAAATTGAGAGGTTCAGATTATTATATTTTACTCCGTGTTTGTATATGTCAACTGTTACTATCGTAATCACGACCTCTTTGCACCATCTGTATAATTACTATTGCTATGTGTATTAACTTGAAATTTAATAAAAAGATTGAAAAAGAAAGGAAGCTCTGAGAATGTCTTTGAATTGTTTCCACTATTCTCCTGGTAATCTATATTGTCATGACAGCTCAGTGTGGAGTGACTTTTTCAGGAGTCCATGTCGAGCATGTGAATGATGTGGCCTGCCCATCAGAGCCAACTGAGTGTAATTGGGATGTCGGTGCTGTGGATGCTGACCAGGGAGAGTCACTAAAATAGACTTGTCGGTGTTGCAGAGTAGTCATTAGTGAGACCTCTCTGGTGTTTTGAGGTGCCTGCTGTAAATAGTTGATGTTTCAGATGCTCTGAAGGGTGAGGAATACTATTGCTGAGTACATCATGGGTTTTGTGCAGGGTCTGAGTTCTTCATCTTCAAGCAGTCTTCTTCAGATGGCTAAAGGCTGTGCTGGTGCATTTCATTGCCAGCGTTTTCTTTCACTGAGAAGTAGTTCACAAGATGGGGGAAGTGGTCCATGTTTTCCTTCCTGTCATTGTGGACCTTTTTATTGTTGGAGGGTATGTTGTACAATGGGCAATTTTATAAGAGGATCTTTATTTTGTCAATGTTAAGTGTAAGGCCCATTCTCTCCTGCACTTCAGTGACTGAGCTGATGATGACTTGAAGCTTGGCCTCCAAACATGTGTACGTGAGCTGTCTGTATACTGCAGCTTGCTGGTTGAAGTTGGAGTGTGTTTGATTCTGAAGTGGAGGTGACAGGTCGAGCAGTTTCCCATTTGTCTTGTATACTAGCTGCACTCCAGCTTGGAGTTGAGGTGCATCATTCTGCTGAGAAGCATTGAACAATATGTTGGGGTGATGACATAGCCCTGCTTGACACAAGTCTGCACTGAGATTAGGCCTTTTTTGTGGATTCCTTGGCATGATTTAGCAGATTCAGATGGAGACTCATTTTTGTTGGCAGTCTCTTTGTCAAAACTAGCTTATGTTTAGTGGTTGAGGCTACTTCCTTAATTTCTCTTTGTGAAGATCATGTCCGTTGTGCCTTTGGGTGAATGGTTCAGGGAAAAGCTCTTGAGCCACAGGGAGAAAGTCCTTGAGGATCCTGACATGATTTTCCCCTGTGGCTGACGGTAAGGAACCCCCTCAGTTACAGCAGTTAGATTTGTCTCCTATTCTGAAGATGGTCACCTTTTTGGCATCTCTGAGGTTCCTTGGCATATACTTAGATCTTGGAGATGATGTTGTGAATTTGTGACTAAAGTTCCTTTCAGAACTTTGGTTGTTTTTGAGTTGACAAATGACCTTTTCAACTTCTAATCAGCCAGGACTGCTGGGAGGCCCTTCTGGATGGTTGGCTGTGGAATGGAGTCAAGGTCACTTGCATCAAAGACAGTTGTGGCTGAGGAGTTCTTCAATATTATCCCTTCCAGCAGGAGCTGACTACATCATTGTACTTGAAAGGTTCACCTCCACTCTTGGCTGTTAGTGCACAAGGCCCTTGGGTGTTTGGACTGTGGATGATCTTGACAGTCCTGAGTAATCTGTATATTTCATGAGTGGGGGTTTACTATGCTTGAAAATACTGTGATGCCCTACTGTTAAGGGAAAATCTGCCATGGCTGATATGTGATATGTTTATGTCATGCTATCAATCTCCTGTCAACATGGGCTTGTCTTTCATTCAGTACATCTTGTCTTGACTTGTGGAATACAAAATGCCAGCACCAGCTGATTGAATTTTATGCACATACCCTTAAACGTTTGCAGTAATGCACGATTAATACTTTTCCAGAAGTATTACTTGTGCATCTATTTCTTCAAAGCAAAATTCTGTGGTAGTAAGAAAGTTCATTGAACATTACAAGTTTGGAGAAATGAATCATTCCACAAGAGGTTTGTGCACGGGAAGCTTGGCAGAATTCAGCCCAATATCTGGGTGTTTGCCAAGTGGAAAGAGGTGTTCAAGCTGAGTAGAGCTGGGGGAGATTGTCATTGTCTTTGTTAGACATGCACTATTCTTGTGCTTTTTATAAAGCTTTAAAGAATTTAATTTGTATACCTTTTTTTAGCTTGTGGTAAAAATCTGCAGTGACATTAAATAGAGCAGATTACTTCAAGTAATCATTCAACTGTTAAGAGTCAATTATAGGAAAAAGTGACCAAAAGTTTACTTGAGGAACAATTGTTAGCTTGTAAGAAGGAAGGCAGTCTTAAAATTACCAAAACACATTGCATGTGTGGCCTTAATTTTGACCTCTTCATTTCAACAGACAGTAACACTTTTTTGTTCATAAAATTGCTACTGCAGAAAAAGCAGAAAGGACAATTTGTTTCTCAAGAATTATTTGATCTAGAGGGTAATTAATCTCTGGAATTCTCTGCCCCCAAGGGTGGTGGAGGCCAGATCATTAGATATATTTAAGGTGAAGATAGATAAATAATTGTAAGATTGAAGAATTGGGGCATATGGGGAACTGGCGGAGAGTAGTTGTTGAGGCCAACATAGATCAGCCATGATTGTACTGAATGGTGGGGCAAGCTTGAGAGGTTTGGTGCTCTATTCCTGCTCTTGCGTTCTTCTGCTGATCCTGTAACCAGTGAACACCCTGACTCCAATCTTCTTAATGCTTTGTATTTTTACTAGTTCAATTCTACTCAATGCTGGACTCAAACTCTCAATCTATTTTGAACGTCATATATTCATGAACCAGAGTTTGGAAGGTGCTTGATAAAGTGCTACAAAGGAAGTCTTTGACAAACATTTAAAACATACTATATTTGAAGTTATCCAAGTGCCCAAAGCAGCAAAGAGAAACAGTTGCTATGGCAACATTTATAACCTCAGGACATCCCAAGATGGTTTCTTGGCAATTAACTACTTTTTGATGTATAGTTGCTCTGTTATGTAGGAAACAAGACAACTAATTTATGCATAGCAAGCCTTGACAAGTAGCAGTGTGATTATGACCAGAGAATGTTTTATTGATGTCGGTTAATTTAATAAAAATATGAAGGATGGCACCTTCTGATGGTGTGATGCTGTTGGCCTAGATTTTTGTGCTCAAGTTTTTGGAGTGGGGCTCAACCCACAGCTGCCTTTTTGTCCCAGGGAAGAGTGCAAGCAATGGTGGCTGAGAGCAAAGAGTAGACATAATGTTTTTATGGTTTGGTGGGATGTACAGAGATGTGAGAGAATGGAGGAACGTGTGGGAGGCCTTGATTTTATCCTTTTAGAGATTTTTTATTTATGAAGGTGTAGGTCAGAAATTTCTGGAAACACTTGGCAGTTCAGGCAATATCTGTGGAAAGAGAACAGAGTTAATCTTTCCAATCAAAGAACCTTCCTCTGACACAGGATCTTCGACCAAAAACATTAATTCCACATCTCTTCCCTTAGGTGCTGTCTGACCTGCTGAGCACTTCCAGCATTTTCTGATTTTATTTCAGACTTCCAGGATCTGCAGTATTTTGGTGTATATCCCACAACTTCACTCTTTTTTAACAGAGTCAAACATATGCACTGTCATACCAGCCAATTGATTTTTGTCATTCTAGATTAGGAAATAAGGTTGAATATCTTTTTAGTTGATATCCACTAGGGAAAATTAGAACCTTTTTTCTGCTCATCATGTGCTCTCCCTATGGGCTAACATTCTGTGCAGTTCATTATCCACTGCACCCACTTGGTGTAAATTGCATTTAGATCAATAGTTAGTACACTGGAAATCCAAACAATTTGGACACACATCTGTCCCCAGCCTTAATTTTTTGGTTAGGTTAACTGTAAGGAAGATTTAGAGCACGATGCATAGTCTTGATGTGATGCCTCATTTAAACAGTGAATTTGTACTCCGGCATTAAATAATTAGTTTCAAATATCTACATGTGTTGAATTTGCAGGTCCTATTACTACATTATTACATTAGAACAGGTGTGGTGTGGTTTAAGAGGCATTTAGACAGACGCAGGAACAGGCAGGGAATGGAGAGTTATAGACCATGTACAGCCAGATGTAGTTTAAATTGGCATCATGGGCCAAAGGGCCTGTTCCTGTGCTGTAATGTTCCATGTATTCTATATAAACTGCAGACATATTCATTTCTTCTAGTTTGCAAATAAAGGAACAATTGCTTATAACAGAGTGACATTTTAGTTACAAAACAATCTGGATTCCTCTATGATCAGGAGTGTGCAGGGAGTTCTTTAGTGCACTAGCCATTTTCTTTCACCAAAGCATACGAGGATGTGAGCCTTGCACTCCATATCTGCAAGACCAAGATTCTCCACCAACCTAGCCCCTGCTGCCCAGCCTGCCCTCTGACAATGAAAGTTCATGACGGGACCCTGGAAAATGTGGACCACTTCCCATATAGAGTCATAAAGTTATACCTCTGTGGAAGCAGGCCCTGAGGCTGAACTCATCCATGCCCACCAAGTTGTCTACCCGAGCTAGCCCCATTTGTTCTGCATTTGGCCCATATCCTTCTAAACCTTTCCCTGTCCATGTACCTTTTTGTCCTTAGCAAAAGCAGGCATTAGTGATGAAGTTCAGCACACACATTCAGTGCAGCTGGAGAGCCATTGGTCAATTGAGGAAAAGGTTATTAGTGCCCGGCACAGAACTTGGGGTCTATAAAACAGTGGTGATCTCTGCCCTCTAAATGCTTCTGAGACCTGGACACCCTACAACAGGTGTTTCAAGGAATTGGAAAAATACCATCAACATCACCTCTGCAAAACACTTCAAATCGACTGGCATAATAAGTGAACCATAGTCAGCATCCTCTCCTAAACCGGCACTCCCAGCACTTGAGGCCTTCGCTACCCTTAGTTAGTTAGTTGGGCTGTAGTGTCATTCACTTACTCAGCAACGGACTCCTGAAATAGACACACTACTCTGAGCTCTGTTGTGGCAGGAAATTACCAGGAACACAGAAAAAGAATACTGTTCAAAGCTTCCTTGAAGTGTGGTATCCCCACTGGCTCCTGGAGATGGTGGTGAGAATTTTGAGGCATTAGTAGCCCACAGAAGCCCTACATAACCAGCAGAAGGAGCAGAATGCACTGCCTTACAAACTGCCCACTCCATCAGCAACGTCAGAATAGTAAAACTGGACTGGAACAGTTATCCTCAATCTTGAGGGTCTATCTGAGAAGAAGAACTTTAGAAGAGACAGATTATCATTGCACCACTGCCTCAGCGGAAAATTGCTTTGAGATATTTTGAGGTCAAGAAAGGTGCTACAGAAATGCAATATCTTTTTTTTTCCCTCTTCTCCTCTATCACTCTTTCATGGTGGGGTTAAGATGTACTCAATGGAATGACCCCAGATGAGATTGCATTTCTTCTCCATCTCATCTGCCCTTGCCAAAGTGAACTGTCACTCTTGTTTTCATATTCTTTCATGGCCTTGCTCTTCCCCATTACTGAAATCTCATCCAGCTCCAACGCTCTAAGATGGCTACACTCTTCCAGCTCTGGTCTCCTTGATCATCCCTGACTTGAATCACTTCATCGATGTCAAGATCTGAAAAAATGGATTTACCCCTTAAACCTCTCTGCTTCAGCTCCACCCTCCTCAGCTTCAAGAATCTGCTTAAAACCAACTTCAGTGAACAAGCTTTCAGTCCTCTGCACTGCAGTCTTCCTATGTGTTGTCATGGCAAATTTTTGTTAATGTTCCTGTGTAGCACCTGGGATGTTTTACTATATTGTTGTGCTATACAAATGCAAATTGAGTTCTGTTGAGTATTATTTTGGCAGAATGCCATATGATACAGCTTTCTTTCCTTTTTAGTAAAATCAGATTTGAGATGAATGTATTTTCACCAGTTGGAAACATGCTTGCGTTGCTGTTCACAAGTGGAAGCCCTCCTGTGGAAAAAGTAGGATCCCACTTCTCTCAAAAGTTACATCTGGTAGTATAAATTTGCTTCCTGAACTCTGTCATACGCAACCCATCATGGACTGTATTCTGTTCACTGCTCTCTCCTTTGAGACACTTTTCAAGCATTTAATCCTCCCTCCCTTTCTAAGATCTCTCCTTAGCTCAAAGACAATTTTTGTTTGATTAAGCTCCTATGAATCACCCTGAGATAATTTCCTTTTGTTAAAGGTGTGATATAAATGGTGGTAGTGTGCGTGACTTGGATCTGTCCAAATAAAGAGCATTCCTCAGTTAGATATTCTAATAATCTCCTGACCTCTTATCTCTTCCTTGCTAACTACAAAATACCAAACTGCTGTTGGTTTTCTCTGAACGTTAGTTGTTGACCAAACAATAGAACAATGCAAAGTCCCATTGTAAGTAGTTTATACTTTGATTTGACCTTTGACAAATAAAATATGTTAAATACTTTTGACGTGGTCTGTATTTTATACTCCAGTCCTCGGCATTTTCACGTGATAGGCTCTGACAAGTCAATGTATTCTTGTTTTCAACAAATATTTGATTTTCCTGGCCCTGAAATAAATCAGTACTCTATGGCGGGCTCCTCAAATTGCTTAAAGTTAAACTGATGTTTTTGCTAAATGTGTTGAATACAGTATGCACGGTGTTTATTCATCTATGGTTTGCCATACACAGCAGCATAGCCGAGGCGCACTCTGTTGTGAGTGATCCTGACTCTGTTCCTTGCACGTTCTTAAGGGCATGAGTCATATTCTGACTAAAAGGCTAGAGAGGGACCACAAGTTTACCCAATTCATTCCCCTTAGTCTAGATGCCCTCCCTTATTAGGTGTGGGGGATGGGGAATTTACATATTATCTTGGACTCCTGCCACAAAAGGATTTATTCCAGTGCTCCTTTGGCTGGCCTCCCATGTTGTACTCACTGTAAATTCCAGTTTATCCAAAACCTCTTGCCAATAGATTATTTTGTATCAAGGCCCATTCACTCATTAACCTGTGTTTATCAACCTACATAGTTTTCTGGTTTCCCCCACCCCCACATATTGAAAATCATAGCTTGTGTTTAAATCCCTTCGTGACCTCTCCCTCCTAACTCTGTAGCAATAGTGCCACCACCCACTCTGTTCCCTGACCAAACCCGCTCGTTCCTAAATTCTAGAGCCTGGCGCATCACCCCTTCTCCCTTAGTCACACCATTGATAGCCACATATAGTGGTGGCAGCAGATTTGTATCTCTCATTTTCAAGAATCTCATGAATATCCTGGTTCTGATAAGTCCCATGTGGTCCTACCTCTCATAAAAGGTTAAACAAGCTGGGGCTTCCTCAGAAGACTGAGGAATAATGTAATTGAGATCTTTAAGGTTATGAAAGGATAGTATAGAGATGTTTCACTTGTGGTTAAGGTCAAATCTAGGCACTGTAAACATAGTCACCAATAAATCCACAGCTAATTCTGTCCCCAGAGTTTAGTTAAGATTACTGCAAATTGTATATGAGGTATAGTATTGAACCATTGTTAACTGGATATAAAATGATGAAAAACTAGTGACCCAGTAAATTGAAGCCAGGCAAAAGATGACTTGTGTAGTTCCTGTTTTTATGCTGTAGGTAATGTGCCACCTCGTCATCCCATGTTAGAAAAAGACCTCTGACCAAGACCTGCTGAAGCAGGGGTTTTGACTTGGAATATCAACCATACCTTTGCCTCTATAGGTGATGCTTGACCCGCTGAGTTCTTCCAGCATTTCTGTCTCTTGTGTGGATGGATCCAGTTTTTTTTTCATCCCGCCATATGTTTTTTCAAAGATAGATTTCATAGAATCACGGAAATGGGCCCTGTTGGCTCACCCTGTCCATGCCAACCATGCTGCCTATCGATGCTAATCCCATTTGCCTGTATAGCCCTGTATCCCTCTTCCCCCTGTTCAAGTTCCTGTCCAAACACCTTTTAAACATTGTAATGCTATCTGCCTCCATCATCTCCTCTAGCAGCTAGTTCCAGATATTTACTGCTGTCTTTGTGGAAAAACTTCATTTGTAAAAAAAAATATACAGGAAATAATAATGTTTCTTTCCCCAGGGTTGAAATGTCTAATACCAGAGGGCATGCATTTAAGGTGATAGGGGGGTAAGTTCAAAGGAGATGTGCAGGGCAAGCTTTTTTTTTACATAGTGGTGGGTGCCTGGAATGTGCTGCCTGGGGTGGTGGTGGAGACAAATACAATATGGGTATTCAAGAAGCTCTTAGATAGGCACATGAATGTGAGAGAAATGGTAGGATGTGGACATTGTGTAGGCAGAAGGGATTAGTTTAGTTGGGATTTTATTACTAATGTAATTGGTTCAGCACAACATTGTGGGCTGAAGGGCCTGTTCCTGTGCTGTACTGTTCTACGTTCTAACAATACAATCAGGACATGTCTGTCTTTACCTTCATAATGTCATCAAATCAATATTTTCTATTTACGGTGTATCAATGCCACTCATGTTTCCTCTTAAACCATGCACCAAGAAAGTGTTTGAGAGGCTGTTTCACAGGACCAAGCCTCTTCGTGTCCATCACAGCAGGCCCTTGGATTGCAGTGTTCCCCACACAGCCTTTGCAGTGGCAGCACCAAGCTACGGTGCATCCCTTGGCTTGTACTCTGGCACCCTGGAACGTGGCTTCATTTGGTCACAAGCAGTTGAACTTTCATTGAGGAAAAAGATAGATTGAAGTGATGCATCTTGCTGAGGAAACCTAGCCCTTCCTCTTGTGCCTGTTACCACTACACCTCGCTGCACTCCTGCCAATAGCACCCAGCTGTACAAATTCTGTACCATCCAGAATTTGAATTTTCAAGCCTTAAGGCTTGGGATTGGATTTTTTTTTCTGTAACCTTATGCACAGATTTTGCATAAATGCAATTGCTTGCTTTGCAAAACCAAAATCAAAATAGCCTTACTTGCTTCTGGGGTTGCAGATTTGCCAAATGAGGAGAGATTGAGTAGCCTTGGCCTGTATTCTCATGAGTTTAGAAGCATGAGAGGAGATCCCATTGAAACGTACAAAATTCCAGAACCAAGGCTCCTGAGCTCAGAATAACGTGTCAGCCATTTAGGGTTGAGGTGAAGAGAATTTTCTTCACACAGATGATGGTGAATCTTTAGAATTTTCTGGAGGGTTGAAGGGACACAGGCATTGAGTTCATTCAGATTTTGTGAGTGAGTAAACAAATAACCACTCTAGAGCAAAGTAGATCTTGTTCTGTTGAAATGAAAGTTGAAAGGTAGGCAGACTGCTGTGGATAACAGCTGAATTATGTGTTTGTAATGAAAAGACCATGCTTCAAGCATTTTACTAGGGGGAGTGAGTATAAGACTTCATGGTAATACCTCTGATCCAGGCATTGGCACCCGTTAGATCACGTCATTGAGGGAGAATCTACAAGGATGTCCGCATCACCCACAGCAGGGTTGTTGATTGACCAATCTTATCCACTCTGTTATGTCCATTAGCATGACCCCAAACGACAGAAACACTGCTACAAGAAAATCCCTCTCAAAGGTCTCAAGGATCCTGTAAAGATATCTCTCCTCAAGCAGTGCCTCAGCAACCTAATGAATTCCAACGGATCTGCACCACAAAGCGTCCACGGCACCTGTGGACGTTCTGCAGCACCTGACAGTCGGCGGTCCTGGATGATGGCATTGCTATCTCCAAATTAGGAGTCCATGGGCCACCATGGATTTGAGCAATGCAACAAGATTGCATTTAGTGTGGTCCCAAGGATCACTATTGTCAAAGGGATGTCCTGAGGGAATGCTGTATTAAGAGGTGCTTCCATTCAAATGTGTTGAATGTCAAAGTTCTCATAGTGCAAAATGCAGAGAGATCCTCTGGTGTTCCATCCTGACTAATATTGCCAAGAACAGATAATTAGTTTTATGCTGATTGATACTATTCTTAATCTAATTAACAGTAGGACTGCCTCCAAACATTATTAATGCTTTGTAAATTACTTTAAGATGTCCCTACTGTATGATGTGAAGTATGTGATAAGGAGATATATTTTAAGTATACTTGTCAGTTAGCCTGTTTCTTTTCCCTTGGAGTAGGAAAGTAACATTGAATATTACATAATGGTATAGATTTAAATTGGTTCTCTGGAATGAATAGACTTGAATTAAATTTGATTACAGTTTGAAAATTGTAGAATAATTTTCAAGAGTTTGAGAGCACTAATTCATATGTTTTTAATAAACATAACTTCAGAATTGAGGCTTTTGGGTTTCCTGGCTCAACCCCAAGCTTTGCCGGCTGTTGAAATCTCCCTCCTGCTCCTCTAGTTTGTCGATCTTGTACAGGAGAAACAACAAACATGATATTTGGGGGCAGAGAAATTTTAGTACAGATTTTCATCATTTCAAAATGAAAAGGCAAATAATTAGATGGAAGGTGAAACGATTGGTTACAGGGTGTTGCAGTTTCAATTATTTTGTTGTTGGGAGGGATTGTATGAGTCATCAGAGATTATTATGACTTTTTGGAGAAATTTGGATAATTCTGTAGAGAATGGCATAGGGTGATGGGGAAAGTGTACAGCAGAAAGGTAGTTTTTATAATGCCCAGCAAAGAATTAAATTAGATACAATTGTCTTGTGTAGGTTCTTTCTGTACTTTTCTAATGTGTAAATATATTTTGCCCATATGCATGAGATTTAGCAAAATACAGGCTGCTGAAATAGCATTTGTCTAGCCAATTACCTGTGATCAGTTCTGAAAGAAACATTCAGATGTGGCCACCAGTTCTGTCAGTATGCCTATAAACTGATTGTGTCAAATGTGACAGGAATGGAGAATCCCCATTCATGTAGGTATGTGGAAACATTCTCCAATGGCTGACTACTTATCTGGGCACATCAGAATTGTCTTGTCAGGTAGAAAAAAACAGGAGCAAAAGTAACTGACAGATCGGGAGAACCAATTTTGATTTGCCTGTCCTAATGACCTTGAGACTGTGTTTTCTTTCAGTACTTGTTGTTTCATTCTTCAATTGAAGGGGAGCAGGTGCAGTTTCAAAATCGGAACACCTGAATGTATTAATGAGGGACTGCAACTTGTAATGAGCTATCTAAACAGACTGTGTCTTACAAGACAGTTCATTGAGTTAGTAAACAAGCTCCTCCTGGTGCCAGTTTCATATTGTTAGTATTGAATTTCTTTTAAACAAAATGTGCTTTAACAACTTCAGAAGTTGCATGAAATTGCTTTGGTGGTGATAGCAAGAGTTTTCAGATGCTCCTGGAATGAGAAGTTGGCAAAAATTTTAGATTTTAACCCATAGCAAACAGTAGGATTCAAAAATTTGAATAATTTTGAAGATATAGTAAATATTTAAATTTCTGAAGACATCATGATACAACTTTCTAATAGAAATAGAAATCACTTTGCATTTAATTGTTGCTGCATTGCAAATTTAAACTGGGAATCAGTGATTTGGGGACAATTTGAGGATTAATTTATCTCTCATTTTTGAAAATAATTCTTATCCGTAAGGAGATGTGGTGCTGCTGTTTGCCTGTTGTATTATCAGATGTAAATTTCAGACCTTTCTGCTAAGGGTAAAACCAAACCAGCCCTGAGATTCCACACATTAAATTAACAGTGTCTGAAAGGTGGTTTGTAAGTAATTATCACCTATCACACCATTAAAAAAAATATTTGCACTTAATTGA
>JAUZTB010000076.1:90446799-90458329 GCA_034780895.1 Rhynchobatus australiae
AGTTCCAAAGTTTTTCTTTGCTGCCCTTCTTAAATAAAGGCACAACATTCGCTACCCTCCAGTATCTCAGCACCTCACCCGTGGCTAACGATGATGCAAATATCTCAGCCGGGGCTCCCGCAATTTCTTCTCTAGCCTCCCACAGTGTTCTTGGTCATACCTGGTCAGACCCTGGAGATTTGTCTACTTTTGATACCTTTTAAGACATCCAGCACCTCCTCTACTGTAATGTGGACTGTCCCCAAGATCCCCATTTACTTTTCCTAGTTCTAAAGTCTTCATGTCTTTCTCCACAGTAAAAATAGAAGAGAAATATTCATTAAGGACCTTGCCCACCTCCTGCGGCTCCACACAAAGGTGTCCCCTTTGGTCTCTGAGGGGTTCTATTCTCTCTAGTTATTTTTTCCCTTAATATACTTATAAAATCTCCTTGGATTTTCCTAAATCTTCACTGCTGAAGTTATGTCATGCCCCTCCTGATTTCCTCCTTGAGTACACCCCTGCATCCCCTATACTCCTCCATGGATTAATTTGATCCCAGCTGCCTGGACCTGACCCTTGCCCCCTCCTTTTCCTTGGCCAGGGCCTCAATCTCCCTCGTCATGCTGGGTTCCTGACTCCTACCAGCCTTGCCCTTCACTTTAACAGGAACGTGCAGACCTTGAGCTCTCACTATCTCAACTTTAAAAGCTTCCCACTTGCCTGTGGTCCCTTTGCCCACAAGCAACCTACTCCAATCGACCTTCAAGCATGAGTTTGAAAAAGTAGAGCGGAATGTTTAACAAAAAGTGAAACTGCCCCTCTGTAATGATATTGTTTTTTAAAAAAATCCATTATTTCTAAGCCTGTTCTTTACAAGAAAAGGCAATCCATGATCAAATTGAGTTGAGCTTGTCACACAAGACACTTTTGATAAGAGACCTTTAAGAATTGAATTGAAATACCCATTTGAATCCAGCCAAATTCGATCAACCTTAATGTTGAAGTCAATGTGTTCAGACTCCCTAGCAAACATTGCTTGGTGTGCTCATAAGTGCATGTTTGTGTTGTTGCAGGTCCTAGAACAGCTAGGAACCAGAAGAGGCCATCAACCCCTCAAGGTTTCCTGTGATTCAGTTAGAATGTGGCAGAATGAATCTGCTCCCCCGAATACATCCCCTCAATAAAAATCTCAATTTTGACATTTTAACTTGATCCCCACACGGTTTCCTTTCTGGTGGAAGAGAGTTGTAGGTTTCCACTTATCCTTTGAATGAAGGATTGCTTCCCAACACCCCTGTATTTCATAGCTCTGGTTTAAAGTCAATGCCTCTTTCTCCTAATTCTCCTTTCTTCATTGCCTCTGAGGAATGGTTTCTGATTACTAGGATTGTCTTAATCACAAGAAAATGTGCCCAGTATAATTTGGCATCTCATAGAGCACACATATATTGACACTTGAGAGACCCAGCCTGATTTGTCCAAAGGCAGAACCTGAGCTCAGTCTTTTGCTGCCCTTTTTAGCGCTCTGTTTATTATGTCAAATTGCTGTAAAAACATTGTGACTTGAGATGTAACTTGGGTGAGAATTTGGAAAAAGGCACCCTCGCATGTCAAGGGTTAAAACCAGCTATTTGATCCATCCAGCCTTTTCCAGTCAATCTGTTCCACACAAACCACTTCCCACAGTGCTTCAGACAAACCCATCAGCATGTCTGCCTGTTGGTATTGGTTTATTATTGTCACTTGTATCAAGGTGCAATGAAAAACTTGTTTTGCATACCAATTAATTCATTACACAGTGCAGGTACATTGCCTTAGTACACAGTGTATTAAGGTAGTGCAGGTCAAAACAATAACAGTACGAAGTAAAGTGTCACAGCTACAGAGGAAGTGCAGTGCAGGAAGACACTAAGGTGCAAGGTCACAACAAGGTAGATTTGAGGTCAGAGTCCATCTCATTATTATTAGGGAACCATTCAATAGTCTTATCATAGTGGGATAGAAGCTGTTCTTGAGCCTGGTGGTATGTGCCCTCAGGCTCCTGTATCCTCTACCTGATGGAAGAGGAGAGAATGACCTGGGTGGGTGGGGTTTTTGATTATGCTGGCTGCTTCGCCAAGGCATCCAGAGGTAAAGACAGAGCCCATGGAGGGGAAGCTGGTTTCCATGACGCGCTGGATTGTGTCCACAACTCTGCAATGTCTTGTGGTCCTGGGCAGAGCAATTGCCATACCAAGCTGTGATGCATCCAGATAGGATGCTTTCTATGGTGCATCGATAAAAGTTGGTGAGTGTCATAGGGGACATGCTGAATTTATTTAGCCTCCTGAGGAAGTGGAGGCACCAGTGAGCTTTCTTAGTTGTGGCATCAACGTGACTTGAGCAAGACAGGCTATTGGTGATGTTCATTCCTAGGAACTTGAAGCGCTCAATCCTCTCGACCTCAGCACTGTTGTTGTAGACAGGTGCATGTACACCGCCCCCCCCTTTCCCGAAGTCAATGGCCAACTCTTTTGTTGACATTGAGGGAAAGGTTGTCATGACACCATGTCACTAAGCCCTCTATTTCCTTCCTGTACTCCGACTCATCATTATTTGAGATAGGGCCTACTATGGTGGTGTCATCTGCAAACTTGTAGATGGAATTAGAGCAGAATCTGGCCACACAGTCATGAGTGTACAGGGAGTAGACTAAAGGGCTGAGGACATAGCCTTGTGGGGCATTTTGATTCTTTTTACCACTTGCGCACTTATTTACAGTCACCACTTAACCTAGCAGAACATCTTTATGATTTGGAAAGGGAGAGAATGTGCAAACTCCACAAAGACGACAACTGGGGTCAGGATCAATCCCCAGTCACAGTCAATATCTAACGCAGGCCCCTATTTTTAGTTCCCCACCCCATCTGCCAGAGTAGTGGAAACCTCTCTAATTCATCGTTTGAAGTTTCTCCATAATCTTAAATCTGTTTGGTGCAATGTCTGGCAGATTAATCTTAAATCTTGAAGGACTGGTTTGCACACTTATTTTTTTTTCCACAGTGTGTTTCGATGTACATGTGACTAATAAAGATATCTCATCTTAAATATTCTTTAAAAAAAGAAATGCCTGCAGCCTCAGGAACTGCCCTGTCATGCAGTTTGTGGCACTATGGCAGAAACTGTTAGCAGTTTGCTTCTCTTTGTATTTAGGAGTTTCCTTTTTAAAGTGTTCGAATCAGCAGATTTAGTCACTGAAAAGCTGGGTTCACTGTTAGAGCTTGGTTGCACAGGATAACAGGCAGCTGGTGCACTGCAGAGTCAAGAGCAGCCCCTCCTTAAACTCATTCAACCTTTGAACTTTAGCAACCAATCGTTGAACAGTAGTTGCAACATGTGTGTGAATAACTTCTTAAAAAATGCACAGCATGCATCTGCAGGGTGCGGTGACAGAGATTTCCCTGCTACAGAACTGAATGACATCCTACCCTAGATAATCTAACTATGGGCTGAGGTTTCATTTAAAGAGTTCTTGCAAAGGACAAGCTGAACTAAGAAGCTGGCTCCTGGCACAGTAAGTTCTGTAACCATGATTTATGTCCATTCTCATGTTTGCGTTTCCTTCCTGTAGGAGATGAATTCTCTTATTGTCGGTAGTGAAAGCAGACCAGCATTTGCTTCTGGTTAGAGTTGAATTTCATGGAAAAAGTCATCGAGTAGAGGTCTCTTTTGACTAACTCTGTGAATTGCTGGAGGTACAAGGTGTCAAGAAAATACTTCAAACTTTGCTCCCCAAGTTTCCTTCATGAAGTTCCTGCACCACAGCTGTCGGTCTCTTTAGAGAAACAGAGGGGAAGCCCATTTTTACATGGAAATAGGAATTCAGTAGAAACTATAGACAGGAGAGTCTAAGCAGCTTTTACAGAATTGTAGTTACAACAGAAACCATTTGTGGACAGATTTCACGGGCATTGCCTCAGCAAAAGTGTAGCAGCAATTTCACATGTGCCAATTGACCTTTACCTTTCTGCCAGTGCTGACGAGGGCAAGAGACTTTAAGGAATCTACTAACCTCCGTTGGTTAGTTTAAAAATCCATTGATTTAGTTTTATACCAAGATTACTTAACAAGTGCTCAAAAGATTCTCATAGTTTAATCTTGTAGGTTTGGAATCACTGCTTGAGTTGCTTGATCTTTCTCTTCAAATTCTGCAGTCACCCCTTTGATTTAATACTTAGCTTTTCAAATGGGTAAAGTTAGAAAGGGGGTGGGTGGCTGGTGCAATTATAAAAATTTGTATTGGTGGAGAATATGGGTGTGCACTCAGAATGAACAAAGATCTCTGAAATGGGTCACAGCAAAAAAGAAGTTTGGGAACGTTTGGTCTAATTGTTCCTTTGTCAAGTACTAGTGAACTGTTGGTACGTGTACAGGAAATCTTACCTCATATTAAAATTACAAGCAGCAACTTAAAATGTTCAGGAAACCAGTGTCAAAATTCTTTCCTCTTGTCAGTTAATGATGTTTTTAATCTGTGTTCAGAAAGTTTCAATTTCCTATACTTTATTTTTCTAGTCTATTTTCTGAGGTTTTAAAAACTAACTTGTTAAGTTTGAGAATAGTTACTAACTGCAAGTGATGACTAAAGTACAGGGTTTGCAAGGTCATCACTTGTGGATTTGATTTTGACTTTTTGAAACTTGTAATACTTTACCTTTTGTAGCTGATGTGAACATTTATGAAATAAGTGCCTTGCAATAATATTGCTGGTTTAAGCAAAAAAAAAGGACTTGCAATTTTCCAACCTCGTATCCTAAAGACCTTTTGAAATGTAGTCATCTTGTTATATGTTGGAAATGCAGTGGCCAACTTGTACCCAGCAAGCTCCCACAAACTGAAAGGCAATGACCAACAAATAATGTGTAGTTATGTTGTTGATGCAGGGGTAAAACACTGCACAGAACATTGAGAATAAGGCCCTTCTTCCTCTTTTGAAGTAGACCTTTTAGATCCTTTGTGCTTACTTGAGAGTGCAGACAGATCTCCTCCAGTTTAACATCTTATCTGAAAGCCAGCAATTGGAATTGGTTTATTATTGTTACATGTACCGGAGTACAGTGGAAAAACTTGTCTTGCATGCCGTTCATACAGATCAATTCATTACACAGTGCACTGAGGTAGTACAAGGTAAAAACAACAACAGAGTATAGAATAAAGTGTAACGACTACAGAGAAAATGCAGTGCAGGTAGACAATAAGGTGCAAGGTCATACAAGGCAGATTGTGAGGTCAAGAGTCCATCTTTTGTACCAGTGAACCGTTCAATAGTCTTATAACAGTGGGATAGAAACTGTCCTTGAAGCCTGAAAGCAGGTACCACCAGGCTCTATATCTTTTGCCCAATGGGAGAGGGGAGAAAAGAGAAATGTCCAGGGTGTGTGGGGTCTTTAATTATACTGGCTACTTTACCCAAGGCAGCGAGAAATATAGACAGAGTCCACAGAGGGGAGGCTGGTTTCCGTGATGTGCTGAGGCTCTCTATCTCCTTCCTGTATTCCGACTCATTGCTATTTGAGATATGGCCCACTACATTGGTATCATCTGCAAACTGTAGATGGAGTTAGAGCAGAATCTGCCTTAACTCTGCATTTCACACTGTGCTTGCACCCTCAGTACTACACTGAAGGGTCAGCTTAATTTTTGGGTCAGTTGGAGTGGGATTTGAAGCCACAACTTGGTGGCACAGTTTAGGGTGCCATCACTTTGCTGTGGCTGAGAATGCAGTGATTTGTTGTACCTTTCATCTGACGAGTCTAACATTTTTGAACATCTGTATTTATAAGTATTGCTGATACACATCCATCCTACGGCAGGGGAATGTCACTGTTGACTTTGTGCCCCACTCCACTCTAAGCCAAACGCCAATGCTGGTTGCATGCTTGATGCCCATAGTGGAATTAGAATGAAATGGATTTTGTGGTTTGATGGACAGCACAACACAGTGGGCCGAAGGGCCTGTATTGTGCTGTATTGCTCTATGGAACTGAGGGCAAAAAACCAAAGGAGGATAGAGTTCCTCCTTTTGGGTTCAATTAGCTAATTGTACTGGTTGGTTTATCTTTTTTTTGACTATCTGTTTAGTCATGGTTCTCCCAACTCCATGCCACTCTCCAGCTCTTCTCTGGATGAACTGCTGGCCATCCTTACCTGCACACTTCCTTCCACAGAATGCACTCCAGTGTTAATTCCACGAATGTCATACACTTGAGGTTCTGAGAGCTGTTTTGTAGAATATGGACAACTAATTCACTTGACCATTTAAAAAAAAACAAGCAGGAGGACAGTGAGATTTTTGTACCCAGTGATACTTTTGTTGAGACTGGTGGATGAAGGGAAAGTGTTACTGCTCAGAGTGTGCCGAATATGTTCAGCACATTGAAGTCTGAATTAATTCAAAATGAAGTGAAATGTTCCACTGCCAATGTACAAAAGCATGAATGTTGCACAAATGGATTTAGCTTGGTCTATTGCAATTCTGTGACTATGGCCATAGAATAGTAGCTGGTTATATTTAGATGTATGACTGGGTACCAAGACCAGGAAGTAGAAGTGTTATTTAAACACTCCAGTAAGGTGCCAATAATTTTGTTGTCTCAAGCATTTGATCAAACAAGAAGTGTTAAAACACGATTCACTAATTATATATTTCTGTTGAAACATTCATTTGCTGTAGAAATCTTAAGATTGTTTTTAAAAAAAAATTAATACAACTCTGTATTTTAAGTACTACAGTATTGTAGGGTTTACAACAGCACCTGTTCTTTAAAAAGCATTGAATTTGAAGGGGAACTCCTGCCTGCTTCTCTTCCGGTGGCTGATATGGTGTCAATATCCCAGCAGTATTCTGCATCAAATTACAAATTTGGAAGCATTTTTCCCCAAACTATACCAAGGCATTTTTACATATTCATAAAGCTCAAAAGCAGCAACATTTTTTCGTCCACTTCTAACAAATTTTGGTTGAAGAGTTGTTGAAGCACACCTGTTATTAGCAACAGGTCTCCTGTAGAACAGTAGACAGATCCTTAATTTGGGGCACTCGGAACATTTGTCTAAATAGTTTTTGCAGCATTGAATAATCAGTAAAAAATCTCTTTATTGGAGGATATTCTGTCTTCGTCCAAGTAATTTCAATCAGTACCGAAGTGTGCTTTGAAACAATCTGCTGAACCAGTCAATTTATCTTGCAAGGAAAAAAGTAATTCTCAGATGTATGAGAGACTGCATTTCATTGACTCTTCTCTGGTACTGGGTGTACCAGAGTCTTTCTGCTGGTAGTGCTTCCATGCAATGAATAGCACATTTTTCTCTGAATTTGGCAGTCTCTGTTAATGCATTTGTCAGTTGTGACTTGAAGTACACTGGAACTGAGTATTTATATCTTCAAAATAAAGTCAGAATTCAAGAACATCTATGAAGTTCTCTGCCCTGTTAACAATTTCAAGGTAATTATCTAATTCTACGTTCAGAGTAGCTCCTAAGCTTCTGATTTGTAATGTGTGATACTGTTTGGTACATTGTATTATATTACAACCAATATCAATTTACTCCCAGGTATCTCCTATTCAGTAATGATATAAGGAGCTTGGGCTGTTCAAATCATGATTCCTACCCAATCAATGGTAGATTTCTATCAATATCTACTGACTTTTTGTAACAACTGAAATGTGTGTGTGTGTGTGTGTGTGTGTACGTGTATTGCTGATATTCCAACTATCCCTATACTTAAGGTGCTTTGGCTAAATCCAGTTATGATCTGACTGGGACTCAAGCTTAGGACTTCTTGGCCTGGAGATTGCGGTTTGAGGGAATTGGGGTGCTGTTTATTACCTATCAGATAAAAATAGTAAATTTTGGAAAATAATATCGAGTCTATGCATTTTTTTGTTACAGGTTTATTTGGCTTACTTGCTTAAATCCTTATCTCCAAAGTATAGATTTAAATTGAAATTCTTGAAATTACTCATCAGGTAATATCCAATTCTAATACCTAGTTTCTGTTTCTTTTCAGATATATGTTGGGTAAAGGAGCTAAACGAAAGTTTAGTGAAAATGAAGATGGGATGGAAGGCAAAGTGTCCTCTGGGCATGGTTCTTCAAAGGTGTCTTACACATTACAGCGTCAAACTATTTTCAACATTTCCCTCATGAAACTTTACAATCAACAGCCCTTAACAGAACCCAGTTTGCAGAAGACAGTATTAATCAACAATATGCTGAGACGAATTCAGGAGGAACTAAAGCGAGAAGGTAGCCTGAGGCCTATGTTCATCGCCCCTTCTCAGTCCACTGACACACTCAATGATAATTACAGAGAAGTCCAGCCAGCGTTCAGCCACCTTTCTGCTCCTCCAATCCAAGCAACAAGTTTAGTAAGCACTACATCACCAGACTCCTGCCTGACACCAGCCTCCTTGCTTGAGGAGGACACCTTTAGCAGCTCTCAAACTGTTGATCTGGGCACAAGCAAATCACCAGCCCAGTCACTGAAAGATAGTTTCTCTTCTGCGCTGGATGAAATTGAGGAGCTGTGCCCGACGTCTACTGCCACTGGTACAAAAAACTATAAAGGTGACTCCAGTGAGTTCAGCAATCAAAAGCCTGAGGAGGTACAGGAGAACAAGCCATCTGAAACAAAGCTCATAGACCCATTGCCCGGCAACTTTGAAATCACCACAACAGGGTTTCTAACAGACTTGACACTTGATGACATCTTATTTGCAGACATTGACACTTCTATGTATGACTTTGATCCTTGCACACCTACCACTGGACCTAGTGCAAAAATGGCCACTGTCACTGCAGATGATATCTTGAAAACCTTATCTCCGTACAGCAACCAATCAGTGACTCCGAATCAGCCTTTCAAAATGGATCTCGCTGAACTAGACCACATTATGGAGGTTCTTGTTGGGTCTTGATAGGACAAAAAAAAGACTAGTTTTTTTTATATACAGTTTATTTACAGATATCGTTCATCCTTTATTGTTTTAAATGTGATGGAGTCGCTGCAACTTTTACAACAGTGTGCATGCATTTTGCTTGTCTATATAAAATAACAATTACACTAGTTATTGTTTGCAGTAGAGTTGGGAGTGTCTTCCTCTGTGTATGTCCACTCGTAGGGTTTTAAGTGTTATTTTGTTCATCACTGCTTTGTTTCTGAATGATCTATGAACACTTGCCTAAAGCAAGGTCGTCTTCACACACAGTATCATGGCAATTCTGAAGTATTGTGCAGTGAACACACTGAGCACAAAGGCAATGTCAGAATTATTATGAAATGTGTATACGAGTTATTTTAAGGTAAGCCAGGCTCTGCAAGTCTTGACATTCTTCCTGTTGTTTTAGTTCAGCCATTCATTACTAAGCGACCGTTGCTGTTTTAAACCTGCTCTTTAGGTTTATTTTATATTTTTGTACAGGATCTGCAGTTGATCATATTGTTTTATAAAATGCTGTTTTTTATACACCGGATAGCTATTTTGATAGGATGTGCTCTCACAATACTCTGCTAAATTCAGATGAACAAGAATACCTTGTACTTTTATACAAAAAGATAAACTGAATGTTTGTGTGCCGGATTTGAGGGGAATATAAAAGTATCTGAAGTCTACAACGGTTCTGAGTGGATCCCAAGGCTGTACACATGCAGTTTTGCTTAAAAGGAAAAGGTTTGGGCAGAGGAGATGTACTTTAACTGGATTCTAAAGAATGGACCTTAATTGCTATTTCTTTCCCTCTTATTTATCAAAATCTTTAATGCATCCAGGTATAGCATCCCAATGTGTTCCTCGAAAGTGCGGCTGAGTATTTTGTCATTTAGTTCAAAACAGAAGTTTCTAACTTGCAGCCTAGATTATGTTGGAGAAAGGCACCTCACGCTACTCACCTGTTTAATTAGACTTGTTAGTGCCTGTTTAAAACTTCCTGCCCTATAAATTGTTGGAATTGTGAGTTGATAATGATGTGTTAAGAGTAGCAAGCATCTGGGACCTCTGTGAATAATAGGACCAATAGTCTACCTCCTTAACCAAATGGGTTGAAGGATTGGGAAATAGAAAAAGGGACTGGAAAGGATAGTGAATTTGAGTAAAATTGGAAAGGGAAAAATGGAATTACTGGATTATGTCCAAGAGGAAAGCAATGACAAATGAAATTAAAATAAATCAGTATTATAATCCGACTTTTAAAAAAAATCCTCCAACAATATTTAATAACCTGAAGGAATGAAACTCCACTCATTTTAATTTGTTCACTTTCTGGGCCAGAGAGCTTGATTGGCATTAACAATTCCCATGGCATTAACAATGTATGCTGATAATTACTAGAGTTAACTTTTTATGTGGTGAGCGTGATAGATAGTTAATGCATAAATGTAGCAAATTCAAGAAACTCCGAAACGTTAATCCCCGAGTTCCATTTTTGAAAAACTAATGGGGGAGTGGAGTAAATCACTCAGCAACTTGTACAGTGTCCATTGGACAGGGAACCTTTCTCACCACATTGCTGTACAATTTACGTGCGAATATAGGTGAGCATCTTTCCCACAGCAAATCTGGGTTTTTGTACTGATTTTGTTTATCCCTCTCCCGCTCCCAATTCATTCATCGCCCCCTCACTGCCCTCTTTAATCAATTTATCTGAAAACATAACTGTCTCACTTCTTCTCGCACTGTAAACACATCCACTTTGCATCTGTGTGACATTTGATCACCAAAGGACACTGTGCATCTATGCAAGTGAATGAAATGAAAGATACCAGGTAAACACAACAATTTGGTGCTATGTTGAGAGCTTTCATATATGCGAAGCAGGGAAGGCAGTTACAGTTAATGCCTAACAAAGCAGATTTTTAAAAAAATTCCACAGCTGGATCTGGGAGAGGTAAATCTAACCCTGCTTTCTACTACTAATATATTAATAAAATCACATTGTGTGAATGTGTCTGCTTTTGGAAAAAAAAATTGCATAAAAGGAGGGTTGCAAAGCATCTTTGGACGGCAGATCCGTTAGCTCAATCTATAAAGTGCAGCAGTGTGGTGAGCTGATGTGAGCTTTTTGTCATAAGTGGTCAATTTAAAGAGGTCCAAGGAACCAGCATTAGATTAGATTTTTCATCTATTTTGTGAAGCAAAGTACTTGCTCTCCAACCCAGACTTTTTTTTGTTGAAAAGCCTATGTACGATATCAATACAACTGTTGTTGAGGAGTGCATTCTTTAAGGATGTGCCCTTCACTTCAGTATTACTGTGACTTAGTACAAATCTTTCTGCTACAGACTTGAGCAGAACTTGGCAACTGAATAAACCTTTCTCAAGCCTCTGAAACTGAAGCCAGCCTTACAACAACACTTGGCAATTCCAGTTCGACTGGCTTTTTTGAGTTATTCATCCATTAAAGCAAGTTTTTAAGAGGGGATTTCTTCTGCTCCCCACACATCTTTCCTTCTCCCGGGGGGGGGGGGGGGGGGGGGGGGGGGGGGGGGGGGGGGGGGGGGGGGGGGGGG
>JAUZTB010000076.1:90565034-90576740 GCA_034780895.1 Rhynchobatus australiae
TTTTCCATCCATACCTGCCATTTTTCAAGGATCTATAAATAATTGCAGAAAAAAAACTACCTATCCAGATTGGCAATTTTTAATCTACAGAAGTAATTTGAAGTTTATAGTTTCAAAGACAGCCACAATCAAGGATGAATCCCCAACATTTGGATTGCATCATGTTAAATGTGTATACTGTATTAAATTGTGGATTCACAGCATGCAATGGTGACAGTCTATAATGTCACTCAATCCTCCAGTGCTAGCTGATACGCAAGATTTTTGCATCAAGTGGGTTACTTTAATACCTGTCTCCTGTAACTGGCTGAAATTAATCCATATCTTTGTTACCTCTGGACTGCACTGTTCCAACATAATCTTGGATGGCCTCCATGTTCCACTATCCATAAACCTGAGGTCATCCAAAATACTGCAACCCATGTTCTAGCTCATAGAAGTCCTGTTGACCCATGTTTCTTAATCTACACTGCATCCCAGTTAAGCAGCATCTTAATATCAAAATTCACTTCCTTGTTTTCAAATTCCTTCATTATCTCATCACTTAGTCTCTATGTAATTTCCCTAAGTCTTATAATCCATCAAGATACCTCCACTTCTCGCCTCTTGCCCACTCCAAATTTAACCTTTCTGCCACTGACAGCTATACCTTCAACTGCCAAGGTCCGAGCTTTGGAATTCCCTCCACAAACTTTGACTACTTCATCTCTTTTTTCTCCTTTAAGATACTCCTTAAATTCTACCTCTTTAACAATCTTTTGGGCATCTCTCCTAACATCTTCGGTGGCTCCACATCAATTTATTTGATAATATCCCTGTGATTAGCTTTGAGACGTTCTTGCTAAGTTAAAGGGTGCTATTAAAAATTGAAGTGGTTGTTGCTCTTGTTCATGTAGTGTCAGTTTTCTCACAAGCAATCATGTAATCATTTTCCAGTGTTACACACTAACTTCATTTTTAGAATTTTAACAAAAATATAGTAATTGGAACTTGCATCAATAAGAATATAAAATTATCTTTTATGGGTACTTTCTGTAGCCATCTGGTTGATAAGAAATAAAATAAGAATATAATTTATTTGGTTTGAATTTGGTTTCTGTATTTTAGCAGAAGCATATTTGAAGATGATCTGCAAAGCTAATGCCACTTATGGTCAATAATCCACACTATTTCTAAAACTTGTACAATTGTTTTCTAGTTTTTGTATTCTTCCTCTATAAGACTGCACTTCCATACTCTGTGCCTCAGTGTAGATTCAGTCCCAAATTGCCACCACTTCAGCCTTTTGCCACTTCAATCCAAGAATTACTTCACAAAAAAGGGTACTTCATTCCAGTTGAGATGAAGAGTCTTGACCTAGAAGGTCAACTGTCCCTTCCCCTCCAGAGATACTGCCTAACCCCCTGAGGTCCTCCAGCAGTTTGTTTTTTTGCTCCAGATGCCAGTATCTGCAGTCTCTTGAGTCTCCATTATATTGATTTTTTTTCCACATATCTGAAATGTTGTGGGTTATGATAGAGGCAAATTCACTTAAGAAATGTTGTTATCGATAAAAACATAATTTTCTTTCAATAATGAATCAAACACCTGATATAATTGAGGAATTTATTGTGGAACTTATTGAACTTTGGCAATGTTTGAAGGTCAAAGTTACATGAATGGTTATGATAACTCTTGTTGTCTCAATATTGCATATAGAATATAACAAAAGCAAGAACATGGTTAACTAGAAAATAAAGTCGAATTTCTGTAGCACATTCTACTTCCCTTTCAAAATACCCTGAAGCACTTTACAGCAATTAAATACTTTGGAAGTGCAGTAGAACGTGGCAGCCAACGTGCTCTTCCAAAAGGTAATGTGATAACTCCTTGTAAAGTAAGCGCCATGAGACCTTATACAAGGTTTTATTTTAATATCTCCTCCAAAGACGACAGTCAGTAGTGCAGCATCAACAGAAAGTCAGCCTTGATTTTTGTAGATGAAACTGCAGCTAGACTTGAGCCACATCATTCTGAGAGGTGAGATGGCCAACAGTACAATGACAAATAAATCTTGAAATCTTGAATTAAGCCATCACTGACACATTACAATATTCTAAGATTTCTTTGTAACTTTAGCCTTCTGAAATCCTGAACTGATATTTATGAGGCAAAGTGATTTGTCTGATATTTCACAGAAATCTTATTCAAATACAAGCTTGCATACAGGATATATGGAGCAGTAATCAAAAAGCAAAACACCGACGGAAATCAGTCAGCAAGAGTGACCTTGATCATAAGAGTTGCCTATCAATTTAACTGCCCATTCCACTGTCCCTCTGACTTCTGTCTTTGGCCTCCTACTCTGAACCAATGAAGCCCAAAATAATCTCAAGGGCTGCATCTCAGTTTTTGACAAGCACAGAAAGCTCTCAGGACTTGATACAATTCAGCAATTTCAGATCTCTAGCCTTTCGGGTTTGTATCAGACCTGGCCAGTTCTGGGGAAACATTAATTCTGACCCGAAACATTACTTCTGTTTATGCTGCCCGACCTGCTGAATATTTCCTGCATTCTCTACTTATATTTCACATTTGCAGCACTTGCAGTACTTGGCTTTTCCATTCTGCATCCCATAATTCCAGTTTTTTCCCCTCTCTCTCTCCCCCCTCCATTTTCATTCTTCATCTATTTACCTCTCCTCCAAACAGATCAGCTGTGATTAACGAGCTTTCAGCACTGCCAGCACACCACATGGAGTGTTCAGGTTCCGGATCTCCAACCTATCCCAGGCATTCCCTTTCTTCTCGCCCCCACGCCCCCGTCTCTGCAAGTTCAAACACATTTGATTTTTAACTTTTCATAGATTTAATGAAAGATAATGAACTTGATATGTTAACTCTGGTTAACAATGAAGGTCAAGGTCTGGTGAAATGCAGCAAAACTACCTGGATAGAGAAAGCAGTAAGAACTTCTTCATAAATTACATTGAACAGTCAAGCACAGGAAACTATTTAGCTCATCGTGCCTGAAGGAAAGTGCAGGCTCATGAGATGATTAATCTGCACTTTCCCCATAGCAAATCCCACCCCACCCTCTCCAGCAAACAGGTATCCATTTTCTTTTGAAAATTACTATTAAACTGCTTCAACCATACTTTTGGACAATACATTCAAAATCATTACAACTCACTTCACTGTGTAAAACCACTTCCTCGTCCTGCCTCTTATTCTTTTGGAAATAATCTTAAATAATATGGAAAAATAGATGCTGAAATTGGACATTTGGTCCTTCAAACTTGCTCCACCAATCAATGCCCTGATGATGATCCTCTGCCTCAATGCCAAATTCCTATTCTCTCCCCAAACAGATGTCTTGTGTCTTGAAATCAATCTGTCTCATTGAGAAATAGAGCATGGAAACAGGCCATTTGGTCTAGTGTGTTCATACAAATCACTGAGGTGGCCATCCATATTAATCCCATCTTCCACCCTTCTCTTCCTAAGTGATTCAAGTACTCATCTTGTACTTAACTGTTGTTGGCGACTCTGTTTCCACCACTCTCTCAGGCAGTGTATTCCAAGTACTCATCATTCTCTGGGTGAAAAATGTCCCCCTCAGATCTCCCCTAGATCACTTACCTGTTACCCTAATTCTATGTCCTCTAGTTTTATGTAACACTGATACCGGGGAAAGATTTCTGCAGTCTACCCTACCTGTACCCCTTATAATTTTATATACCTCAATCATGTCCCCTCTTAACCACTTAGCCTCTCCTCTCTCTCCTCACAACTGAAATGCTCCATCCCAGGCAACATCTGGTGAAGGTCCTCTGCACTCTCTCACACACCATTGTATCTTTCCTACAGTGCGGTGACAAGCTTCTTAAGTATACTTCATGACTTGTTCTCCACAGCCCTCTGTGGCAGTCATTTCCATGGATTCACTATCATTTGAGTAAAGAACTTTCTCAAATCAGTCTGAAATGTCTTCTCATATCCTGAGAATGTCATCCCATTATCCCATATCCCTGGCCAATGGAAACATCCTCCTTGTCTTCAGCCTATCGAGCCTTGTCAGTATTTTATGTTTCAATTAGACCTCTTCATTATTTTAAACTCTAGCATATAGAGTACTAGTGCACCCAATCCCTCATTATATGGCACCCTTGCGTCACCAATTGCAAATGGTGAGTATGGAACCACACAGAACTACCTCAAGGTCTTGAGCACACTAACATATCACAGAAGTACTTAGTACAATAGTGTCATTAATTATTGGGAAATTACTTTGAAAATATCTGTGCACAGCTAAGTATATGCTTTCAAAATGCGGTATATAAATGTCAAAATCTGGAGAACAAGCTATTTAATATACATTTTAAAAGCAAAACCTAATACATTAACCAAAACCCATTAAATAAAACAACAGATTAACCATACATCTGAGTTGGACCTTGCACTCATTTTTTTTAAATTCTTTCAGAAAGCATAGCCCACCAGTTTTGCCCTCTGTGCCTTCCCCTCACCTCTCTCTGGTGGAACTTAACATGCAGAAGATATTTAGCATGTATAAAAAAACAGGTATAGGACATCCAATGTTCAAGTAGCCTGTGTCCCTTTGATCCTGCAGTGGTGATCAGACCTCAGTTGTGCTGCTAATGGCCTTACAGCTGATACGCATGTGCTCCTCACTCTCTGAAGTGGTTAACACAGGCTGAAGCTAGCAGCCAGAGATAATTTAACCTAGGGCTGCACTTCTTTAAGAAGTCTTAAAATTATGCTGAAGTCATTTCATAGATTGAACAACGGGCTATACAGATTTGATGCCTGAAAGCAGGAAGTTTCACAGCCACTATTTAAAGGTACTAATAAGTAAGGTGGAAAAGGAGGCAAGGAATTCTCCCCCCCCCCCCACCCATGGAAGGTCAGGAAGCCCACTATACAGTTAAGCAGCAGAGGAAGTCAATATGAGGATCCAAGCCACAAGGATCTAGATCTAGTGCAAGAAATGTAATAACTTCAAATGTACTTGAAAATAAAAAACTGCAGATACTGGAATAAAAACAAAAAATGCTGGTCAGGCAGCATCTGAGGAAAGAAAAACAAAATTAACCCTTCAAGTTGAAGACAATTCATTGGAACTGGGAAAATAAGAAAGCATGTTAATTTTGAGTCGCCAACAGGATGTATGAGAGGTGGTGAGGATAAAGGGGAATATCTTTGGTAGGAGAAAGCCAGGGTTGCCCAGGTGATGCTGATGTTCACAGAGCACTCTGGTTAACAAATTAATCATGTCAGTTAGAAAGAGAAAACAAAAAAGGAAATAGAAAACTGTGAATTGCAGCTTAGAGCTGTTGCTGAAACCTGGTATCAAAAGGAGAATGCTGGAAATGCCCAGGAGGTCAGGTAGCTTCTGTGGAGAGAAAAACTGAGTTAATATTACAGATGGATAATCTCACAGCAGAAATGGCCAGTTCTAATAAGATAAGATATCTTTATTAGTCACATGTACATTGAAACACACAGTGAAATATATCTTTTGCATAGAGTGCTCTGGGGGCAGCCCGCAAGTATCGCCATGCCTCCAGCACCAAATACAAATAATATGCAACTTACCTGAAATCATTGAATTCTGTAGAGTCACAAAAACTGCAATGTGCCCAAACAGAAGATGAGGTGACGCTCCTCAAGTCTACATTGCTCCCCTGTTCCCCCTCTCTCCACTTAAAATCTAAAACAAGTCTCACACACTGTTCACAGCACCAACATTTTATCAAACAGAACTTGCAAATGACATTTCTGTGTCCCACCACATCCTCATGCACTTAACACTACTCCAACACTAAAACAGCAATGATCTCTCAGTCTGTGTGCTGCCAGCTATTCAGCTGAGGCAAGCACATCATCTAACATGATAACTAGCACCTGCCCCTCTCTTGCCAGAGAAGTTGACACATAGCTGCAACGAATAACAGCAGACTGGCAGAGGACATGTGTGCTTGCACTGACTCACTGACTTAGTGGAGAGGCTCCTTGCAACCATTGGAGCTGCAGAGGCAGAAGCCATAACCATGGGAATCCAGAGACAATACAATATGCTTATGATTAATACTAGTCACATCCCACATTTTCGTCTGATACATAAGATACGTGAGCAGGCACCTCTTAGTTTCGCACATTCCCCCACCATCACACCACCCTTGTTTGCAGATGACAAATCTGGACCAAGCTATTAAACAGCAAAGAGGACAGCAGCACTCTATCATCACTCTATTTTCAGTCATCGGGGCAGCAGGAAGGAACAGGGTAAGAAACAAGCTGGCCATGTCTTCCTGCTCTGTATTTTGCAACTCTCACAGTCCTTTGTCTATATTCTCACTCTTTTACAGCTCCCATTCATTCATTGACCAGATAACCTTCTTATTTTACAACTTATCCCTGTGGTAACCCTGGTTTTACCCTGTCAGAGATATTCTCCTCCTCCACCTTCCCAGCTTAATGATCTTCTTTTGTCTCCTTCCCAGTTCTGATGAAGGGTTCTTGACATGAAATGTTAACTCCATTTCTCTTCCCCCAGATGTGTCCTGACTGCTGAGCATTTCCAACATTTTTTTGATTTTAATCATGAAAAACAGTAGCTGTTTTTCCATGAAGCTGCACACGAGTTTTGCTCCAAGGCACTCAGGTGAGGATTACATGGGGCGTAGAGGAAGGGTGATATGCATGCACAATGAGATGCTTGGTGCAATGGCTGGCCTGCTCAAAAGCCTAAACTTAATGTTAAGGTGCATGTGGGAAGTCCAGCTCCAACTATGCAAGGAGCCCATTCGTTCTAGAATGGTGGTAGTGGGCAGCTCCATTTCAATTCTGCAGATTCTGTTGCATCTGAGAGCAGATATCTCTACTTGCACTGCAGCACAAGCAGAGACTACTCAAGCTCTGAGTGCTATCGTGAAAGCTCAGACTACTGCTACCATCTTCATGGTCATGGCCATCCAAGTTGAATTGAACCATCAACATTTCACAGTAGTCCAGCAATAGTGTCATTGTTTTCAAGTACTGTCCTCCTTCAGGATAATACCATTCAGCTGTTCTGTGGTACAAGTTCCACGCTAATGGCACTTTATGTAAAGAAATTTCTCTTGAGTAATGAATTTATTGTTGACACATATACCTAAAAGTGGACTGCACCATCCCACTCTTAGTCCATTCAATCTTTCCTGCAAGGTATAATCTCTCAGTTCTGGTATTATCCTTGTACACTGTATAACTTCCTCTCCCCATTAACAGTGCCTCAATATTAGCCTTATAATACAAAGACCAAAATCACATACAGTATTCTCGATATGACTAAAATTGTTACTCACCCTAAATGGCTGGTCTGGGATGAAGGGAAAGTAGGGAATGGGTGTTTCTTCTTCTCCCCATTCTCCAGAAACGAAAGCATTTCTGACGAACTGCTGATCAGGAAATCTGGCCTGAAGCTCAATGGCAACATCAGCTGGTGACACATCAGAGTCTCCACAGCACAGACTGATTTCAAAGCTTCATTAGGGATAAGAAGAAAACAAACTACAATCAGAAAATAAAAGCTCTTTAATCTATCAAAGCCTCTAAATGAAGCGATCAGTCAAGTGTTGTGCTAAGATCTGTGATGGATTTGCCAGTTGAAATGTCCATATCCAGGCCATTCAGGAGTGGAAGCTGTGGCGTGGTCTTCTGCTCCCAAGACCTCTGTGCTACTTAGGGCAGCACACACCTCTGTAATTCCCCAGCTCTTATATTGGGAAATCCACCAGGTGAACTCACACCAAGTTAACTAGGCACTTTGAAACCAAAAGAAAAAATTGGCAGCCAAGAGAAGGTAAAACCTGTAATTTTATTTTATTACATTTTTAAGCGAGGTTGAGCTTTCTTTTGTACTTAACTTCTGTATTGGTTTTAATAATGTTAATTGTTTTTAAACAGTATTTTTAAAGTTGAACAAAGTCCTGAGTAATTTAACTCAAGGTAAACAGCAGGCTTGACAGCCAGCGAGCATGGGACAAGATGCGACAGAGGGATGTCCTAACTGTGCCATTCTTGCCTCATCAGCTGGCCGCTTGTGTGGGGGAAAGGACTGTGCCTTGTTGATGTGCCGAGTGGTGGCCTCCCAGCTGAGGACTGTGTCTGGAACCAAACTAAAAATCATTTGGTCTAGGGTACAGAAAATAAGGGATCTTATGGCCAGAAGTGTTGTCTGTTTACTTCTATAACAATAATAATAATTTGCCTTTGACATGTTAAAAGACCACAAGATACTTCACAGGAGTGTTTTCATGCAAAACTTGATATCAAGCCATGCAACAGTTTATAATAGCAGATTATCAAAAGCTTGATCAAAATGGAAAGTTATAATGATTTTTTTTTAAAGAAGGTGAGAGTGATAGTGAGGCAGGGAGATTTACAGAGGGAATTCTAGGCCCTTAAAAAGAAAAGAATTTAGACCCTTAAAAAGCAAAAGGGATAGTTGCCAATGGTGGAGCAATTAAAAATCAAGGTTGTGACAAAATTGAAAGAAGATGGAAACCCCAGAAGCTTGTAATGCTGATGGAAGTTGCAAAGATAAGGAGCAGCAAAGGCAATTGAGGGATTTAAGACCAATGAATAGAATCTGAAATTTAGATATTTCTTTCCTATATGAAAATCAAAGCAAGCAATCATGTTTTAGTGTGTCTAAATAAGTTGAAGTAAAATGTTAATGTGAACCATAACATAACCACAAATAATTCAGTACATGGACTTTGTTTAAGTAACACTTTCCAGGACTGTTAAAGGTCAAATAACTGAACTTGAATATTTCCCACCTACAATGCCATTCTGCATTTTTGCGGAGTTACATTACTCTGCATGAACAGAATAATTTCCTAAGATAATTCACTTTCTAGATAGTTATATATATTAGATCAGTCCCAAATCATTTCAACTTTATTAGGTTAATCCAAACTGTTAGCAATGGTTCCTTTCAGACAAACAACAGACCTAAACAAATCTGAACTTATTCAATAGAAAATGGAAACAGTACAATTTGTACTTGTTTTGAGAGCTGTTTTGTCACTTGTCCCGTAACAGCCTGTGTTAGACACTAAACGTTTTTTTTCCAAATCAGAATGATGCACATTCTTATATTATTTCTCCAATATTAGGCTTGAAATTACCTCTTTTTGAGAACTATTTTCACAATTTTCTTCTCCAAAGAAACATACATTACATAGCATTAATTTTTTAAAGAAAGGATTATCCTGGCCTTAAGTAGGTTTGTTAAAATCTTTTTGAATTTGGCACTAGTGAATACAAAAGTATTTATTGATCAGTACCTTGCTGGGTTGGGATCCACTATACCCATCACAATGATCTTCTTTCCTGGTCTCATTCCTCCTTTTATAGTACCACAAAAAGGAACAGTCTTAAAGAAAGTAAGGGATTGGTCCTTGTAAGTCTCGCAGCCCAGCAGAACGGCACATTATCAATCAGCAATAACAAATACGGTAATCTTAGATACAATATTTAGAAAGTTATTTAAATATCAAAGAATGGTGTTTTGTTTTACCAAGCGTGGTACGTCTTCAGAGTCTGGGGAAGTTAATGAGTCGTTCAGGTGATGTCCGTCCACTATCTAAGAGTGAAATGGAAGATTATCGTACATTATTAGCAGTTTCTTTAAATATTCAATTTTACAATACACTTTCTTCAATATTACACTGTGTCAATACTTGTGATTTATGCACACAATTCCAGCAGAAATTGTAGGGCGGAGAGAGTGATGAAAACAAACATGGATCTTCCACAATTGTGGGATTTCACCAATGTCAAATGATTTCCCTTTGATCAACAACAATAGAGCGCTGGAATCGAGGGATAATGAGTTAAATTGAGATTTCTCGCAAATTAGGGGCAGCGTCTGTTCAATGGGTGCGAAATCTGAACCCCGGGAGCGGCAGGAAAAGGCAACGTTAGCGGAGTGGAACCGGAGTCAATCCCACACTAATCGGGAACGGGAGCCTGTATCACCCCCTCGGCCCCGGACTGAATGTGTCTCCGGTAGTGGAAGCACGGAGTCAATCCCGAAGTAGATGAGCCTCCGGGGGTGGAAGCATGGAGTCAATCGCGGGCCGGCCTGCACGGCCAGAATACCCGAGAGCCGAGCGATCGGGAGCCGCAGGATCCTGGAGTCGAACCAACGCGCACTACCGGCCACCCAGAATACCCGACGCCGGGAACAAATTCAAGGTGATCCTGAAGGAGTCGGAGTCAGTTCTGGATTGAACAGGGAGAGACCGGTGTTGTCGTGGTGAGAGCAGGACCCCGCGGCGGAGCGGATCCCGGATTCCCGGGGAGATTCCGCGCCTCGGCCCCGCACGAGGAGGCTCCGAATGATCCTAACTTCGCCACCCATGCAAAGCATCGCCTCCTCCTCTCGCCCATGCCACGCACTTACCAGTCTGTCCCTTTTTGCTGCTGATCCCGCCATCTTTACACAGAAACTGGGCCGAGTTTGCAGGAGGAAGGCGGGTCTGAGCCGAGCCGAGCCAGGCCACCGTGCACCAGACTGCGAGCCCCGCCCGCCCACCGGCGTTCGCGCCGCCCAGACCAACCTGTGCTGTCCCGGTGGAACAGCGAGGGGACGGCGTACAAAGACGGCAGCTTCGGCACCGGCCCAGATCCTCAATCCGACTGCGGATCGCAATGGCGTCGCAGGATCCCACTAATCCTCTTTAAAGATTTTTGTTTAACTGCAGCACAAACCAGGAATTACCGGAGGTATCAGACTGGAACGAGGGCAAGGCCTAGAGCAGAGACATTTAAGGTGTCCAAATCAAGAAAGGTTTTGTGCAAAGGCTCTCAGTGGCAGAAAGCTCGTCATTCCAGAGAAAGTCGCAGATTTAACAATTGGACAAAGAACCAGAGGGAAAATGAGGCATTTTTTTTGTCGCAAGTATAAGCGGGATTTCGCCATCTGAAAAGGTGGAGGAAACAGTTCCAATAATAATTTTCAAATTAGATTTGGCGAAGTAATTGAAAGTAAATATTGATGCAAGACCACGACGAAAGAGCAGCGAAGTAAGATTAATTGTATAGGTCTTTCAAAGTGACCGGCGTTAGCACTCCGCGCCGTCGGCTTGAGTACTGTTTATTTCTTTGTAGCGAAACAGGAGTATGAAATAGGAATACTAATGGCATTGCTCCCTTGCAATTGGCTTGGACCCAAAGGGCCGAATGCCCTCGTATGTTGTTATCAGGATAAGAAAAGATAAGATATGCTATCATAGCACTTTCCTATCTTAATGAATTTAGGAGCACATCATTGGGAGTGATAAGTCTGCAAAGGGATGTTACTGGTTTAAGCGAGTTGTCAAAAGGATTGGCAGAGGGTGGAAAGTGTGAAATATGTGTTTATTCACACTGGCAAGGAGACCAGAAAAGCAGAAATTGTTTAAATGGAGAGACACAACAGAATGCTACAGTATAGATGGATCTGGGTGTTCTTGTAAATGTGAAACGGAAAGTTAACATAGTAAGTAATTAGGTAAATGGAATGAAAAATACAATGATGCTGGAGGAACTCAGCACACAAGGCAAAACATCCGTGGAGAAAAGCAGGTGGTCAACGTTTTGGATCAGGACCCTTTTTCCAGACTGAAGATAGGAAAAGGAGCAGCCCAATATATGGGGGGGGGGGCGGGG